>JAULBZ010000688.1:0-27773 GCA_032360805.1 Neoturris breviconis
TGGATGGCGGGGGATGGAATAATACCTATAGTTACTAAATAATCATGATAGCAATGGCACTTTACTATCATTACCTCCAGGGTTTGTGTAGCTGGCACTTGGTTAGGGACTACTGGTTTATTTAATTTGCTCTAACTTCCTGCTATTTTTAACATGTATTTGAGCCTTTTAGCGAGTTGACTGTTTTCAGCCATTATTGATTTCCTAAAAGTTAATAAACGGGGTGAGGGGGTGGAATAAGATGGGAGGGGGGATCGGAAAAATTTCCAAAAGATGATAAGCGTATCCCCCTGCTTATTTGATATTGCAGATAATACTAATTTTAAGATATTTACTTTGAAGATTTGCTAAGTCGATTAATATATTTAACTATCAAGTAAAAATAAATAAATATATTAAGGGGAGAATGAAACGTAGGATTCTTGGCCAACACGAATCGAATATTTATGTAAGAATAAATTATATTATTACCTGTAGTTCCTCTCCTAATATCTCTCAACAATTCTTCTATAATCTTCTGCTTTTCATCACCAGAAATGTTAATTTGACATGTCAGAAAATAATCAATCTCTGCACTAGATGCTCCCAATGCCATCAGTATCTGTTTAATATCTTGATACTTTTGTAAATACATATGGCTTGGTAATGGTTTAGATGGGTAATGAGCAAGATAGTTTCTAAATTCTTGAAGAGCTTTCAAAGTTTGATCATTTGGATCATTTTTTAGCTTCAAGATCTTCAACTTTAAACTCAAATCATAATCATCTATATTACTCCCTTGAGCAGGTGTTCCATATAGTATATTCCATTGATCAGGAAACAATTTTAATTTCTTCTCATATGGCAATAAAACATTATAAAGTTGAACAGGATCTTTTGGAAAATGATTATGAAATATTTTCTTTGTATATTTCAATCCTATCTTCTTTGTTAAAACAATTAACCGCAGATGATTTTCATCTGTAATGTCCATAATAATATCTACCGGTATATTTCTGTTGGAAGCCATTATTTATTCTAAAAAACAAAGTAATTGCTCATTATCTTTTATTTCAATGTTGATCAGACTGTGCTTGCATGTTGCTGATCATGAATAATGATATCCACGCGAAAATCAAAAAAAGACAAGTTTTTACCCTAAATAATTTTACTGACCATGCTGATCTAATATGCTGTGCCTTTATAAGAACAAGTTTTGTTCGCTGCAAAATGTTTATAATAATGTAAAACCTATGCGAGGAAGAGTTAGTTAATGGCTAATTAGAGCTATTTAAAAATGTAAATAGAATTAAAATGTATATAAAAATATAATACGTCCCAAACCTGTTCAAAGTCAGCAAAATAACGTTAGAACAACGGTCTTTGAACATTTTTTTAACGTTATTTTACTGACTTTGAACAGGTTTTTGCCGGCTGGGGTATTAAATATATTAGATTTAAATTAATGCAACACATATTTGTGAAATGATGTCATTGCACGATTGATTAATGCAGCACATATTTGTAAGATGATGTCATTGCACGATTGATCCTGGAACAATTGCTGCAATACCGAATGTCATACATGAAAACATATCTCTATTATAAGTAAAAATCAAGGAAGCATAAAAACTTCCATTCTCCCACTGGAGAAAATACGATTATATTGTCATAAAGTGCCCGCGATCGTTTTTTTCCGAATCGCTAATGCTTATGGTATGAAACTTAGCAGACTTATATAACCACTCAATACAAACACTTTGACGAAACAAAATTCACTTGGTTACGTCACTGATGACATCATCAATAATGAAAAATGCTCTAAAATAACTGCGACGTTTATTTCCAAACCACTACTAATAATGGCAAGAAACTTGGCACATTTATAGAAAACGTCAATATAAACAGTTTGACATAATTTTTTGGTGATTTGACGACGTCACTGGCACCTACTATGACGTCACTAATAGTGTAAAATATAGTAAAATGTATGTGTTCTTTTATTTCCGAACCACTGATACTTATGGCGTGAAACTAGGTACACTTATATAGAAAAACCCAATTCAAACACTTTGTCATAAATATTTTTGATTTCATGAAGTTATTAGTACCTCCTATGACGTCATTAGGAACAGTCGTTTTGTAGTCGGTAAAATATACAACCTGGTCTGTAAAATATGAAATATTTCATTTAGTATTTCCATGATTAACACATACCTATCCCAAAGTTAGTCTAACAACATCAAAGATCATTTTAACAAAATTTTATATTTTCAAAAAATTTACCCCCTGTTCAGAATTAAGTTTCCCCGGAAAAATAACCAAAAAATTCCAGAAAAAAATTAATGGTCAAAGTCCTTAATATTCACCAAACTTCAATACCACACTCAATCTCAATATTTTTATCACCTAATAAAAATGCCGCGGGCACTTTATGCAATTTTTTTAAAATGTTATTTATGAGATAGTCAAAGAAAATAACAAGACAAAAAAGATTGAATATGATTACCAATTTCTTTTAAAAAACTTTCTTTAAATTCCACGATAATATGACCATTTCACAAATTCTCTTGCAAAATACGTTCTTACTGCCGGCACTCACTGATTGCCAGTTGTACTTTGAATGAGCAAAATTGACAGTTAATTACTAACTATAGCTAGATGCAATAAATAAAATTTCTGTTCTCCTACGCAGTACTTGTATAACAAAATATTAACAAACCTTATGTTTAGAAGCTTTAAATCTGTCCGAGGAAGAGTTCATTCCATTGAATCTATTAGACGTTCAACATTAATATAATATTGTCTCTTCTCCTTTGCTTCTATATCTAAGTCAATAGAGTAGAAACGGAAGTCCCTACACTACTAATATCAGAGAAGAATAATTTATTATCTTTCAATTGAATGGATTCATCAGGACCATCAAAATGTAAATTTATTGACATCATCAAAGATGCTATCAGTATAATCTGCTTAACTCGAACTTTTATTATTTATATTATAGATAATAAAATATAATTATATATAGATAATTATATTCAGAAGTATTGGCATCAATTTCAAACGTTTATTTTGTAATACTTGGTTTACACTGTATTAAATTCGTGTAAGATTGTCGCTTCTTAGTGTCGTCCAACCAATAAAATATCTAAACTCAATTTGACATTGGTGAAATCCACCGTCCACCGTGCCATCGCTCGTGCCTAACGCCTACCGATTGTGAACCACCGTTTGAAACAATATTTAAATGACCAGATTTTTTAGATTTGTTTTATTAAAAAAATATACATATTTTGCAGGTCAAATTATTTGAAAACAATAAAGAATTCCCATACAAATTCAAATACAAATTCGAATTAGAAATTCACTCTCCGTTGTAAATAAAAAATATATTCTGGCTGAAGAAAGAACTGTTGCTTTTTTCGAATTCGAATTCGTATTTGAATTTGTATGTGAATTCTTATTGAAAACAATAAAGAATTCACATACAAGTCCAAATACTAATTCGGGAACGAAAAGGGAACTATCATAGGATAGAACCAATCAAAGTTATAAATAATATTTTTCTTAATGGCACGCCATAGATGCCTTTTTAATGTACTACATATTGTTCTACAACATTCTACCCGTTTATTGTCAACTTTCCGAGCGGAAAAAAACATAGGAAGTGTTTTTCGCATGAAGTTTTTTTTCGTATGAAGTATGAAGATAAACCAACAAGAGGAAGTACGATTTTCAGAAAATCGCTATGATGACGTCATTGCATGATTGCCATTATAGCTTTAAATGTCTATGGGAGTCACAAGCAGAGTGACCAGAGATCATAACAAATGCCATAAATCAAACTTAACCAATCCATGAACCTACATCGTGTCATAAAAACCTTTAAACTAAATAATCATCACAATACCAAACAACCGCTCATACCATGCCATAAACCTAAGCTACAACCAAAACCAAAACATAAACATGCCGTAAATCTATTATAAATCTAATGTTTACAATATTCGTTAGAACCTGCACATTTCTGATCGACTATCGCCGTAAAAGCTCTAATGGAAAACGTCCTTACAAATGACCTCAACATTCTTGTAATTAAAGTTATGGTTCATCATGTAATAGACGCATCAGTGTAAAAAGTTATTTCTATTAGAAGTATACAACCTCGATCCCATGCTTATTCTCTCTTGACGTATATATTGTTTAGAATTTGATTTTGTGTCGATGTTGAGTGTTATCTGTATTATTTATACACGTATTAGAAAATAAATTCCTGAACATGAGCGTAGTTTTGAATAATAAATCCGTTTGCACACAAAGTTGCATCAACTTGAAAGATGGCGTCGCGACAAAGCATTGTCATTATTTTGGAGTTCACCTGACGTCGCGTGTCTGTTAAATTTTATCTATTCAGAATTTTTGTTTTATCTTTAATGTGACTTCTCTTGCGTGGGATTTAAGGCAAGGTAACCATGGAGGCTTATTCTAAATCTAGGCGGCACATTTTACCTAGTTTAGCATCTTTACTACCTTTAGATTATTGATAGGAGCTATACGTTTTTAATGAAAATTGAAGACTTTTAGTGTCAGTCATTTTGAATCATGAGATTAGGGACCATGTTAAAATTTCAAACCAAAATTCTTTTTATTTACTTGATTACTAAATATATGTGATCAAATTCTACAGAAATGAAGCACATTCTGTGTCCACGAGCTTGTAATTTCGGTTCAAACTAATGCATTAGCTAAATTTTATTTTATAAAGAAATTGAAAAGCAATAATGAAGATAATTATTATATTGGAAAATCAATATGACATGTATTTCCTACCTTTATAAAATACATTACATAATGATGTAGATATTGTGCTAAAGCAAATATAAATCATATATAAAGCATATATCCATCTTTCACTATTCTCAAACCAAAATTGAATATTTTTCTCTTTGTCTGCATTCTGATGAAAGCACAGCCGCATCTTAATATTTTGAACTACCAAAGTGACCACAAAAGCTAATGATTCCCCGGTGTCATTTTTTCTTTAAAAACTGTACTTTCTTAGAATTTTGAATAAAAGAATTCTACAAAAGCGTTTTTCATTCTGTTTCCAGTTTTTTAGTGAAAAGGTTAGAAAATACCAAAATTTTAATCCAAAAATCCGAGAAAAACCCGATTGTGGAAAAATCGGGGTAAAAGGGTTAGTCACACAACGTAACTGATAATTATTAATTATTTTGTGATTTAAAGTAACTACACCAAGTTTCATAACAACAGCATTACTTTAACACAAGTTATGGTAAAATATTGATATCGAAGTCCGATGGTACGGCGTGTGTGCACCTCGTTATACCTTTTGCTCATACATACTTAACCCTTACCATCGGATTGAGAGTAGTTGGTGGTTCGAACCTGTCCAGTGTCACTATTATTACTGCACACTCATGGCCCCTTACCTCACACCAGGCATTTCGGCAATTTGCCTCCATCAGCCGTATATAAGGTAATCATAATCGGAATGACTTTGGAGTTCCGAGGAACCCAGCTCACATTTCGACCTTTACAGGCCTTCTTCAGCGGATTGTCAGTGACAACTACTTGATACGTTTGTTGGAGGACACTGGATACTTCAGAGATGCATATGTGAACAAGTAAGAAGTAATTAGTTTATACCGGTATGTGATAGCTGATAGAGTATTTGCCTGGTAGATCCTTGGATAACATATTCACATTTTGGTGTGCTAGTTTATATGGTAAATTTTCATTTAGGGATGCCTTATCCACCCTGATTTTTGAGGAGGGGTAGTGAGGATAACCTTAGTAGTAAGGGGCTCATCGCATCAACAGTGCAAATAAATATATACTTTTTTAATAATTAATTTTTAATTTTGGCATTGTACAACATTCACATCATTCTTGTATATATTTTGACTTTTAGCCTTATGCACTATTTTTAAGTTTTAATAACAACAATTTATTTTGCTTATTTATTTATTTGTTTATGTATCGATTTATTTGTACTTGTTAGTGTCTTTTTTGCTCACTTACCACTATATCTGTAATCATTTCATTAATTACTTTATTATGTTGTCACAGAGGAGGAGAGACTTCTGAGCATAACTTCAAGCTACAAAGCTTGATATTATCAATGGGAGCAACTCCACCACATAGATTGGTTCTATATTTTATTCTTAGCACTTAATGTACTGTCCGCTTTTACACTATTCCAACTTTACTAATTTATTTTAAATTTGGTGACCACCTATTTGACCCTAATGACGTCATCGTTAATAATGGCGTGATCAAAAAATTAAGTAGCCCAAAATGTTGTTTATGTACTCAGCTTACTCTCTGGAAAGTTTCAACAATACAGCATGTTCCCATCAAAAATTGTGCCCCCCCATCAATTCAGAGCCCCCAAAAGCCAATCCTCAATAGAGTTAAGATGTTGCGACCGCATATCTTGCGCGTATTCTAAATGCGATAGAAAAAGGTATGGTGTATAAGACCCATAATTAAATTTGCTTTTTTGATCTTCTCCGAGATATGTTCTCAAAAACTTGAAGCGGAATCAGTTCTTACCCATAAGTCGTTTTCATTGGAAACATACTAGAGCTTATCGAGGTTGCATTTCAGAAGCCAGGTATCATACTACTGTTCAAGTACATAGATGTCTGCCTGTAGAGATAGCAAATCCTCCCGAACATAATATATTTAAATCTCTTTTTATCATCAGCAAATATTGGTCCATCTGTTTTGATTCGTTCATGAACATCGTTGATTTAAATTGCGTTTAACACACCCGTAACCGAAAGTTGATTCTTCACCATTTACTACAGCGACTTGAATACGTTGGCTAAGAAAGGATGCCAGTTATGGATATTACCTAATATTCCATATAATCGTATTTTGGCAATAAATCTTCAATGGGGTACGGTATCAAATATTTTGGCAAAATGCATATACATGGAATCAACAACTCCACCATCGACGATTGTTTCATCAGATTGGTCAAGATATTTCAACAGCTGTGTGGTTGTAGATCGCCCGCTATTAAAACCATGTTGTTTCATCGGGAGTAGGTTCTGGTTTACAAAGTGAGTCAATATACTGCATGAAATCTTAACTTCCTTATTTTGTGGAAGGTTTAAATGTCCACACATCTGCACACATTTCCTCATATTTTTGTTAGAAATTATTTAATTTAATTTAGTTGAACTTTCCATTGTGGAAATTCGTGGAAATTTGAAATTTCCACACTAATGGAAAGTTGAACTTTCCATTATGGAAATGCGTGGAAGTTTGAAATTTCTACACTAATGGAAAGTTGATATTTCCGCATGTATGGAAATGCGTGGAAATTTGATATTTACATAATAATGGGGAAGTTAAAATTTCTGCATGCCAGTGGTAAGACGTTCAACGGACGTCCAAATCCGGACCAACACAAGTTTTAGAATTAGGCAGCTCACTTTAAACAAATTATTGTCCACTAGAATATTTGAACATTAATTAGTGTGTAGGTGATAGTGCATAACGATGTTTTCTTATTTCTAAATGACACCTTTGGGAATGCAATATAATTAGCTACATTTAAATGTTTTGAACGTGATTGGCTTTTATTTTAAAATATTTTTATAACGTTTTTTTTTGTGCAAAAAGCGCTGAAATGTTTTTGTGATAACAAACACGGTGCTATCTCTCTCCACTTAAAACAAAGGAATTATATTCAAATCGTTGGTAAGTAGCTACTATATTTTTTCTTTAAACTTATTTTAACTTGCCTGGCTGCATTTCTATAAATCTTGCTTAATTTTGACTAACTTTACATTTAGAAAATACGTATAAACACACAAAATTAAGAATTACGTCAATATGACCATTGTCAATGATAGACAAAGTATGGGTAGAGAAACACAGACGTTGAAAGTGATATACTATCGTTATGATCGGTTATGAAGTAATAAATAAACAATATATACTGGATCTGCAAAGATGATACACGCTACTGTTCAAATTATACATTTGATAATATCTACAGAATAAGTGAAGGTTCTCATAAAATGGATATGTTTTCATGACCAATTATGCATTTTATGTATTGTATATGGAAGTGTTTAAGTTCTTGGAAGATTTAGTTTATTGTAAATCGTTGTCTCCTTAGTGGTTAACAATCGTTCGATATTCTGGAACGAGACATCGTATAGTTCTGGAAATGACGTCGTTTGACGTCTTTTTGACGTTGATGTGACGCTTCCTGTTCCTTCGGTGTTATCGTAGACATCGTTACAAATGTACCTTCCTAATCTTTCAGAATATATACTTTTAATTTTAAGGAACACTTTTCAGAACTGTTCCTTAATGTTTCCCGGAATATTTTTGCGCTCCGATATTTGCAGAAAACGTTATGATACGGCGGAAATATTATGTTTCCTTGTATTAATATCGTTATGTATATACATATATGTTTTAAAAAGACAACTTCCACTTAATTTCTTTCTTTTATGCTTTGAAATAGTAAGTATTTATTTTTATGCTTTGAAATAGCATATTTATTTTGTTTATATTTTAAAAAGAAAACTTCCTACGATATTAAAGTTGTATTCCTTTTACGCAATTCCGATTATGTGACAAAAACTAAGCCACAGAATATGATATTTCCCTGTATTAATATCGTTGCGGAAATACAATATTCCCTGTTATAAATAACATTTGTAAAGCCGCAGAAATACCATATCTCTATAAGAAATCGCTATGTTAGAATGTTTATATTTCCTCACTGTGGAAAGGTGTGGAAAATCCATATTTCCTCACTATGGAAAGGTGTGGAAAATCCATATTTCCTCACTGTGGAAAGGTGTAAAAAGTTCATATTTCTTCACTGTGGAAAGGTGTGGAAAGTTCATATTTCCTCACTACGGAAATTTGAACTTTCTATAATGTGGAAAGGTGTGGAAATTTGAACTTTCCATAATGTGGAAAGGTGTAGAAATTTGAACTTTTTACACATTTGCTCAGATTTCCACACGTGTGAAAATGTGACTTTTCATGCAGTGATATTTCCGTTTTAACAGTGGTTTCCATCAGTTTGCAAACGATTGATATAAGAATAATTGGACGGTAGATAGAAGCGTGGTTAGTTGATCCTTTTCTATATATAGGAGAGATTTACCCTTTTCTAATCGTTCGGTATGACACCTTCTCTCACGGTTTGGTTAAAGAGTAGCGCAATTGGTTTTGTCATAATATCTACTAACTTCTGTATCTACTGATGGATATTATTTGGACCACACGATTTGTTAACATTCATTTCTAATATTCCCTTCTTTACCATGTCTCTCGTAATCTTTAAGGTGGAAATTGAAGCGTCTGTTTACAAGGCAGTGTTGGTATATTACTCTCTGGTTTGTTTGTGAAAACGCTACAGAACCGCTTTTTGCTAGATTTCTCTTTATTACAAAATGATTTTTTTATCATTTTCATCCTCTTGTAGAGATGAAACACCAATTCTTGTTTTTAATTTGCCATTAACGTGCCGGCAAAAACGCCTATGGGCTGGTCTTAGATTTCTTCGTTAACTCGCTTTTGAATTTTCTTTGAAATTGTCTCATTAACTTCGTATCCAAATTCCTTACTTTTGAATATGCTAAACGGGGGAGGTCAGCAATACGATGTTTCTTGTTACGCATCCATTGTCGATAAGTAGCATTTTTTTTTGCGCACTACATCTTAAAGGTTTTTGTTAATAGGATATTTTCCTAGGTTTTTCCAAGATGAATCACCAGATGATTTGATGGTTGGCACAAAGTTGTCTGCAAGTTAATAAAATCGTGATATAATTGTTTTCCCGAGTTCTTTAATATTATTTCCACTTTCAAATGTGATGTACTATCCTTCCCAGTTTTTGTCTGCAAGCCCTCTTAGTCTCTTTTTCATATGCGTAGCGGCCCTTAGATTCTGTTTAATCAAGATAACAATGAAGCTTCAAAGGTATTACGTTATTGTCACATTTATCTAAAGGAGACTGGTATTCAACTCCAGATACATGCATTGCTTCATCAGTGAATATAGAATCTATGTTAGATGGTGCATCGTTGCCACGCCTATAAAAATATTCATTGTTGTGCTGGAACAAGAAACAATCTCAAACAGCCTCAATAAATGTAGCCTCTTGGCTCTCTTCGTTGTGAACCGTTGGACATCTTTTCCAGTTTATGGCTTTATGGAGTCCCCCACAAAGCATTTAAGGCTTTTAGGTTGGTTCCATAATTTTGTTAGGGGTTTGTTCAGATTATTGTTGTTTTCTCATGTGTCTGTTGGCGTGGAATTTCTGTAGAAGAGCAGGAAGAGCGTTTTTTCACCACCACGAAGTTTGATTTCTAATAAAAAGTGATTTCAGGGTTAATATGAATGACTGATTTCTCTGATGAATCATGAAGGTATATAGCCATACCTCTTCCATTGTTTGAATCAAGATTAAACAGGTGAATTGTGTAACCTGGAATTTGATAATACAAGAGTAATCTGTCTTTACAGTTTTTAGATTTCATCTCACAAACAACTACTCTAAAACGTTTTGTTTGCATATGTGTTCTTCTCTTTAGTTCTGTCAAGTTCTAGAATGGTAACTGATCGGACTTTGTGAACATAATATTGAAGTGACCTGCTAGTTTTAGACTTGGTATTGAAGTAGTCTAAACAGCTTATCAACTCAAAACCATCAAGTTTATTAAAATTACGTATGATGTTACTGGGTGTATTTGCTTTCTTAAACAACTTGAATGCGCAATCGATATGATAGAATTGTTCAATGTGTTGGTCCTGAAAGGTACTAGCTTACCAATTCTAAGATCATTTGTTTTTAATGACTTTTTACATACCTCACACTTTGCTGTTCCTTGTATTGAGTAGACCACAGGAAATAACTACCTGATAATTTATATGATTTCATTGTGGGCGTAGACATCACATTATTATTACTACCACTCCTTACATAAATGGGATCATTGTTGTTATTATCGTTACTACTTACATATGCTTCAGAACTATCTTTATATAAATGCCGATTTTTGGTTTGCTTCAAATTTTATGGAGGTATCTGGAGTCAGCAAGATTCTGCAAATCTTTAACCGTTATTTGTTCAACCATGGTTCTAATCAATTCTCTTTCTGCCACTGTATAATCTTCTGAGATACTTATACCCTTGTACTCAGCTTTGTTTATAAGATTTCTCAGGTTTTCCATTATTTTGCTTTTGTCCTCTTCGCTTTGCAAGACAACTTTGATAGGTCACTTTTTAGGTCGGTCCAGTTCACCTATTATGGATATCGACTTAATGGTGAAATCCACACCATTGGTTTCCTCAAGCAACTTAAGACGCGGTCCGGATAATATTGCCGATTTTTGGAATTCTCAAGTTATGGAATTATACTCTTCCTAATTTTTGCTAAGTGTAATTTAGGTCTAAACTTTTTTATTTATTCTGGGTTCTTAAAGTTTAGGCATTCAGTTTATGTCCCTATTTACACCAAACAATGATCTGCAGCCTTACTATTAGTCCTAGCAGCGGTACCACTTTTGACTCGTTTTTGCTCTCTTGAGTCCTTATATTAACAATTTAGGTACGTATTTTAATAGATAGAGGTCGGCAGTGATAATAGACAAGCATTTAGAACAAGTCTAAGGCTTTACAAACAAGAATAAATCAGATATTTCAAATAACGTTGGTCATTCAGTAGGCACACATGTACAAATTGGACTTTTAAATACATAAGGAAACTTCAGTTACCATTACACTCGTTTTAGGAAAAAAAGGCCAGCGCTTTAGTTTTTTAAATATACATAAATCATAGTTATTGGTTTCAATATAGCGATGCAAGAAGCAAAACAGAGGGGACTACTCTCTGACACTCTTGATTCAAGGAGAGGCAGCCAAATTTTTGAAGGGAATACATTTTATAGACCATAAATTTAGCTTCCAATTTGAACCAATGATACTTGTTCAGTTTGAATTTAAGCCAATGAAAAGCGAAACAACATTGGATGGACGAATTCAAAATGGCATCCAAATGAGAAGTGTTCAGAAGTAAACAAGATGAAAAGGAAAGTTTTTCCTGCTGTTTTGAGGAATATAAGTGCAAACACTTGATAACAGATTTCAATATGACAAGCAGTGATTCTATTTACTGGGGGAAATTTTACAAGTTTGGCCTGGCCGTAGGTGAGAGAAATTGTTTGTATCAAAGATTTTTTATAAACCTTGTTCATATATACTCCAAGACACTTTACTACACAGTCATCAACACACTTCACACACAAGTATAGGTAGCTACATACAGATAATAATATATTGCCAGTGAAATTCCACAGGTTTCTTACCTTCACTAAAACGTTTGACAACTAAAACATAGATTAGAAGTCTTCTAGCAGCATGTATTTCAACAGACAGACAAAAACTCGCTACTGCCTTGACCTGTTGACACTGTGTCTAAAAGAAAAAGAGCTAAAAAAAGCTGTCTATTTTATTTTACAGACCATTGTAAAATGATCTCATTTTCTTTAATTAAAAACATAAAACGGATTAAGTATAATTTAAGTAAAAACGGCCAAGGAGTATATATTTATATTTTATTGGTTTGCTTATTTATCTTTTAAGTGATTAATCCATGTAGTAACTCATATGTATCCCGTGCAATATTTTCGAGCTGTAGGTGCTGCCTCAACTACGTTGAGTCGGGCAAGGACGTGAAGAAGTCTTCAGCACCCTTCGCCTGTTGGTTCCTCTACTCTGTAAGCAATGATGTTTCAGGATCCAGCCTTTTGGTCGTTTTCGTCGACTCGTCGCTGGTTGTTTTGCTCTTGCACAAGCGAGCATTTTCGTCTCTTAGTTTAATTTATTTTCTATTATCTTTCATTTCTTTGCTTAGCGAATCACGGAGATTTCACGTATATCCGGTTTATTGTTCATTGATGGTTCGAGATTAACGAATCTATCACAATCAGGGTTACCTGTTTCATTGAACATCTCTTATTGATTCTTCAAGTTGTTTTTTTTGCTGAACAATTTGAGCTTAAGATGCCATTGATTGTTCATAACTTTCAATATTCACCAGATTTCACCAGATTTGCCTTAAGACTATCAACTGTTTTTTTTCATCATTAAGTCCTCAATTCTCAGCTGTTCTTTCACTGGCTTCACTTTCTTAACTTCAACTTCAAAATCCTTTCAATGTTTACTTATGGCATCATACTCCTTCCACGCTGAAGCAGTTTGAACAGGGGATTTTGATTTATGCTAAAGTTCAACATCAAGCTTTTTAATCATTTTATTTAATGTTAGCACCGTGACTTGCTATGCAACACAGTTCGGGCAATGATCACGCCTACGCAGTTAGGAAAGACCTATTTTCGGTATCCAGTTTGCAAGAACAGTGTCAGTTGATGTGACGGAAAATATGTTTACGCGTAGCATATACGACGTTTGCATTTCGTGCATTATAACATCAGTCTGTTTCTAGGAATACTGCAGCCAGCATGCGCACAAGTTGGAAAAACCATTTCTTCTTCTACACCCTTTTCGGTTTTGTTTGCGGCATCATTTGCTGGTGCAACTTTATTCGTGCTAACATCAATTGATCTACTGTCGTTGTTAGAATCATACTTACTACTGTCGCTGTCCCCCTGACTGTTGACAACATATTTGGCATCTCTAGTTACTTCACTATCCCACTCGGTGACCGTATTCCCATTGGTGTAATTGTAAACCAAGGTTATGTTTCCGTTTGCTTTATCAGACGGAACGTTAGCCAGAGGGTTGTTTTGACCAGTCATATCGTAAAGGTGGTCTCAGCTACGCAATATTCTGTTGTTAATTGAATTTTATTTTCTTCTTTCCTAGCTGTTTTTTGAGTAGAAATTGAAAGAATTTAATGATACATTCCACTTTAAAAACGTGACCGTCCGCCAAGATGACACCAAATATTGGTATACAAATATTGCAGTTTCATATTGTTGGCGAGTTTGGTCAAATGTAATTTCTTTAACACAGAATGAAATATTTCTGAATACAGAGTCTATATAGCTCCTTATCTTGTCTTATCTTGTCTGCATTGATATGCATGGCAATACACATTCTGGATACGGAGCTGTACGGACTCCGTACTCAGTAGTCTGTCATGCTGTCTAAACCTACATTGGCATCACATTACACGGTGTATGATGTCAATATCTACCAATGTAATGTCTTCTTTTGCCTTTCGCGATTTTCTCCCTAATGGAAATCAACCTTAACGCGATTGTATATATTAATACGCACTAACTTTACTTAATATTATTATCCAGTTGGTGAAAACTTGTTTAAAGCCCCAATAAAGACGCTAGAACAACGCCAAACGACATTGTTCTCAGGTGTTACTGCAGACTTGAACAAGTCTTTGCTCACTGGGTATGTGTTATATAGAATGAAGAACACGACTGAACGTCGATTTTTACTAGACAAAAGGTTTTATGCGAAAACCAAGAGGAGGAAAGTCATTGGTAGAAACGGCACACGACTTGTGAATAATTTATATCAATTAAATTTATTTTTTTGTCTTTCACACGAAATGTTTTTAGGCCTAATGAAAATCTACTTTAGCTATTGTATTATTTTACGAACATCTCTTCTTGTTCGTGGTAACTTTTTTTTTATCTCTTTCCTAACGATCACTCATATTTTAATAGTCCTTCTAATGACATTGTTCTAGCGTATTTGGATTTGTGCTATAAGCAACAAATACATCAAAACCGTAGGTAAGTTTTTCTTGTCATTCACGAGATTATTTTTGAATTTTAGCAAGCAATATATCCCATAAGTGAAAATTCCGAAATGACCACTAGAAGTTCCTAGAGATTTATCTTAGAGATTTACCGAGTAGAATTAAACTTAGGACTTTTTGCAAACTCGACAACTTTTGTTGCTTCTAGCAGCCTTGTAGCCATGCTCTTGGTATAAATGCGATTTTTCGTGCAGTTTGTCTTGCTAATCAAAATTTATGTATTTTTGCAATTTTTGAGAGATATTCTTCTAATCGTCACAGTGAGAAAGACTACCAAGTACGGTCCTGTATATTCCCATATTTGATATGTATATTTCCATATATGGGAATAGAAAATCCTAATATACACGATACCGTATTGGTAGTTTTCTCGATAATTTTGATTTGAATCGTTTGTTTTTTGTTTCTTGGTCCAAAAGAAAATATACGAATACGTTTTAGGTACTTGTAACTTCGTGCGATTTTAATACCATACACACTCAGACGCAATCTTGTCATCAATGATTGGAAAGAATATCTAGTGGAAGAATGGTGTTATCTTTCATCAAAAACATGGTTTTTATTTTCGTAAAAAGAAAGAAAAGTTATTTTGTTCCAATACATTTAAAAAGTACGTTTTACGCGTTGTATGATTCACAAGTGGTGAATACCCAGTAGCAACATATTTTTTAAATTCTGCAGTAAGACACTGGAACAATGTCTTTAACTTTAAGCACGTTTTTATGCAATGTATCAACATCTTCAAGAGGCAACCTAGAATCCTGATAAAAAATCAAAATGTTATTTGCAATTCCTATTTTATCTTTTGTAGTACACAACGTAACAACCTACTGAATACGGTCCCGTATTTCTTCGTATTCGTTGCCATATGTGGCAATACAAGTCCAAATACGTAGAAATACGGGATCGTATCCGGTAGACTGTTCTGCTTTGGTAATGAACAGAATTATATGAGTTGATAATAGACTATTAACGAAAAATTTCCAGTTTTTTTTGGATAAATGCCTTGAGATTTTAATGTATTTGGAATTTCAGTTGGAACTTAATTTCAATCTTCCAGTGATGTTGCGTTGAGTACGAAGCATTTAAATTAAAATGGTACTTGTTACAGGTACAACCCTTTACCATTGCAATGATAACATTATCTATATTATATTGACATCGAAAGATTTTCATTTTTGCTTAATTGTCAAAGAATACATTTAGTGTAGAAGCAAAATCAGCTATATAGTTGAAGAAGTATTAAATGTATACAGTTAGATGGATTACAGCTTTTAATAATCGTTTAAAGGGGACACCTTTGATAAAGTTAATGATCTGCGAGCAAAGGATAACCGTCTCTTTGCTCAGGATCAAATTATGGAAAATGGAAGAAAGAAAATGTTGGGACATAAATTACAAGGTTAATCACTCGCTAAAAAATTGTTTGACTGTAAATTCGATGAAAATACAGTAAACTACAAGCCTTAATATAACTGCTACAAATCACTTGTGGAAGAGTAGCTTTTTAGCATAATTTTCAGTTTTAAAACTGATAATATGGTCAAAATATACTCATCCACTATTGATATCCGTCATTTATTAATGTTTGGATTACACGATAGAGCATCCTTTAAAAGTACAAGCCTGTGGTAAGAACTACCGGAGATCACTTTGAGGTCAAAAATTATTACAATTCAGACTTGAAGTTGCTGTGACTCCAGATTTAGAAATTAATAATTCAGGAATTGTTGATACAGGTTTGTATTATATCGTGAAAATTATATTAATGATTTAAGACATGGCAAAAATAACAAAATATTGAAACTCAATACAACTTATTTTTCTTATATCGTTTAACAGATAGTGAAAAAGTAGAGCTGAAAAAATGTTTCTTGTATATTTGGTTTTGTTATTTCCTCTCTTAATTCACATCAATGGAAAAATATATGCGCCTAATGTTCAAATGTTAAAAGATGTGGTTGAACAACCAGGTGTTCAATTTGCATACGTAAATATGAAACCATATAACAATACCGTACTCGATATGCAACCGGTTGAAATAAAATACGTGAATAATAAGTTCGAATGCGTCAGCACATGCGTAATGCAGCTAGATGTTTGTAAAAGTACAAACTTAATACTGAATGATGGAAATGGAAACTTTACATGTGAAATTTTAGATGGAGATAAGTACAGAAATCGTACATTATTTAAACCGCGAGATGGCTCAACACATTTTGTCATTCAGGTATGAATGTTTGTTACAAGGAAGCTCTGCTTTGGCGGATTCCACCCCAGCTCCATGAATTTTGAACGACTAATATGATTGAGATAAAACTTTGTGGATATCATCATCACAAATAATTTTAAAAACGGTACACTCTTATAATTTATTTTATTAAAAGAGTTCTACATTTTTTTTTTTCATTCTGTTTGCAGTATTTGGTAGGTATTTAAATGGTCTTTACCATAATATTCGGGAGTTTTATTTCTCTTTCAAAGGTCGGGTCTATCAGGAAAAACGGATTAGTCACATGACGAAACTTATCACAATTATTTATGTTATGATTTCAAGTAATTTCGCCAAGTTTCGTAGCCTTTAACGCAAGTTATGCCAAAATAACGATCTACCGGAGATATGATGTTCACATTTGGTCATTATGTGTCCATTAGATTTTTATTACAACTAGGTAAGTTTTAGCATAATCCGCCTTTGTGGTTTGGATGTTATTAAATGTAATGCGGCGGAACCAGCATATAGAGGGTTAAGGCTGATACGTACCAATAGTTTGAATATTTTCTGATTTTCGCTATCCCTTTACTTTAGAACGATTGCACAAAGAATAACATATGTCCATCAGATGGATACGAATGTATTCCACATTATTTAAATAATACACATACTTGCAGGAAGACAACAATCTGTTCACAAGGAGAAGGTGTTGTTGATGTTTTCACTGACAGTGATTCAATTATTAAAGGGCACTGTGAGAATGGTATATAGTATATATTACTTTAATAGTATGCTGTACAATCTGTGGTTTCAAAAAAATCACGAGGAAATACTGGGCCACATTCAGTTGGCTTTCACGCATTGTTGCTCAATGTAGAAAATCATTGCAAGCCAATAATTTTCGTTTTCGGCTGTGACTTCGATTCATTGTACGAAAAGGAAGTTATTGCATTGCAAACAGTTTTTACTTTGCACAACCAACGTCTCATTTTTATTATTTGAGAATAGTTCAATGATGTCCTGTATGTTCCTATGACTGTGTTTTCAATATTCTGGAAAAGATTGAAGAGTATTCGCTAATCTTCATGCTGTAATATCTATTGATATTACGGTTTATATTTGTTGGATAATATATGACAAATATATCAATTAACATGTCATTTTCCAATGTATGCATTGAATTTGCAGCACATACATCTTGTGAAATGAATGTTGGTCCCATATTTCCATATTCCGAATATGAATTACCATGTATGGCAATACACAATCCAAATATTGTTATTAAGCGACAATATATCTTATTACAATTCCGGCGAATACTTGTTTCGTGTCAAATAAAATGGCTCTATGCTAGGTGCGCACTAAAAAATGAAGCTTACTTTTGAAGCAAAGTCGAAGTGATAGAAAGTACAAAATCTTTGGGTGTTAAATCGGTTGTACATAAATAGAATAATTTGACCACATAGTATTATTGAGCTGTGAAAGACTGCAACAACGGTTCAAGAAACCTCATATGCTGGAAATCGAATATTTGCTGCGTGCACAATATCAAAATAAATAAAAAATGCATCACTTACCATGTACTAACATATTTTCTAGGCAATGTATTCTCATGACTTCTGTAGCTACATATAATATACAATGTCGTGAGAATACATTGCCTAGAAAATATGTTAGTACATGGTAATTTATGCATTTTTTATTTATGTACTCAATTATTTTTATTTATTTACTTAAATATTCAGTGTAATGAATATTCGATTCATGAATAGTTAAGTAAATAAATAAAGTTAATAATGGTATACATACCAAAACTATACAAAAAAAGTAGATAATTTTATTTCTGTTGCACTAAATACCATCTAGTAACATTTTCTTACATTAATGAATTCTTGCATCAATGTACATCAGCTTTAGATGAAAAGTATAGTATCGATAAGCTTTTCCCTCTTTATATTCGCACATAATTCTTTGAACAATATCGTCATGCTGAAATACATTGTCGAAATATGTAGAAATATCAATAATAGAAAGGTGCGGCCAACTTTGCATACCCTCATCTTCACATATCAAACCATCTTTAACTAACAATGGGTCAGGTACTCCATAATCAAGGTAATCTAACTTTTTCTGATAGTCATTTCAAATTGTTCTTTTTCAGGATCAACTTCAATTTTTTCTTCATAAGCAGAGAAGGCTCTACGATATAAAATACAGTATACATAGTATAATATAGTATATAAACATATAATCATCGCTTTAATAGAAATATAGAGACACTACAATGGATCCCTTAGAATCCAATGTAGTGTCTCTCTGTCTAGCAATATAATCGATACAGGGTGACTTCTCTAGTAGGGCAATGAACCTCTCTCTCTATATTTATTTATATATAGATGCTATTATTGTTATATATCTACAGATAAAGTATATTCTAGCATGAAAAAAACTAATTCTAATCCTGAAATTGTAAGTTAACCTGCACACGGCACCCATCATATGATGCACATTTTGTGTCTCCTTTCCTTTAAGGCTCTGATGAGGGTGGAAAAGAACACACACATATACACGCAATACATTTCTAGTTTATTCTAACTAGATACTTAGGCTAAGTAGCGAAAGTTTGTTTACTTTTTGACTGATTTTCCCGCCTCTCTTCGACTTTTGCTCCATTTTTTCGTGCGCGTAAGAGTATGAAGTCATTATCTTTAACACGAAACTATCACGGTCAAATTCTCGGGAATGGTAATAAGGTGTATTACCGTGATTAAGCCAAAAGAAGACATTCCATTGATAGAAATAATTTCAACTTTTAATACGAATCACTTCTTTAAGGATGGTTGACCATCATTCGCAGAATAAATGGAACAGTAGATTTTGGAAAAGGATGGAATGCATATAAAGTCGGTTTTGGTGATATTTCACACGAGCATTGGATTGGTAATGATAACTTATATTTATTGACAACATATTATAAGACAAAAGTAAAGTTTGAGCTGGAAGCTTTTGATGGAGAGAAGTATGAAACGAAATATTCGACATTCGAAGTTAAAGATGAAGCTGCTAAGTATCAAATTTATCTTTCTGGTTATGATGGACGTATGTATAATATTTATCCCTTGCCCAGTGGGTATAAATTTATTTAAAGTCTGCATTAAAGACTTAGAACATCGTCTTTAGCGTTGTTCTAGCGTTGTTAATGTTAATTCTTGATCAGTTTTGCCAACTGGGTAAGACGTTTCGTTATATTCTTGTATCCATGGGTTCAAGTTCCAAGGTACCTTACTTAGACTTTGAGATAAAGGTTTTACTACAAGCACCTAATCAGAGAAAAAAAATCTTGTTCAAAGTCAGCACTAAAAACACCAGAAAAACGTTAAACGAAATTTTTCTTGCGTCTTTACAATGGACTTTGAGCATTAAGTATTGTTCTGTTCATGGTCATACAACGTCAACATAACTCCTAGGAAATGTATGATGTGTTTATCGAAACTCTTTGAAAGTTGTTTGATAAATGAGAGTCTGCAGGTCTGATTGTTTATGCTGAACAATATAAAACACCAATCATTTATCTCTTTCGTGGCAGTCACCCGTATTTACAATAAACAATCATTTGTTAGTTTTTTTGCATATAGTTAGGGGGTAATGGTAGCAAAGGGTTCAAATTAATTTACTTTTTATTAATACAACCCCCCTAAGATAATAATTTTAAAGAAAATTTGTATGACGTCATATGAAATATCAGGATGTCATACCCAGCCGGCAAAAACCTGTTCAAAGTCTACAAACAAAGTCAGTTTTTGACCACTGGATGGTGGTCAAAAAAGATTTAAATATGAATTACTTGATAAGGACTTTCATTTGCTTTTATTAACTGGCAGCCCTATTAGCGGGTGCATAAAGGAAATACAGTCAGAGTTTGAGGATTTCTTAACATTTTGCTAATTTCAGGCTCAGAAGTCTCTTATCACTTTATTAATTCAAAACTCATAATAACTTATACTGCTTGTTAAAAAACGGACTATTATCTCAAATTTTGGTCTTTGTAAAGCCTCACTTATACTAATTTGTAAAGATAACAAATATCGTGAAATTTTGAACAGCAAAATCTTACTTATTGTCTATGAAGGTCATTGTTAACCCTGTTTTATCTGGGGTCCTTTGTGTAGCATATTAAATATAGGGGGGGAGGGAGAAGGGAGGATTGCCCTACCTCCTAAACTTCTGAACTGCTTTGAATTTTTTAATAAAAAAAATTGATAGAGATAATGTTCTCATCAAACTTAATAAAAAAAAGTTCAAAAATTGGTAGACAATATATTGTCAATATATTCTAATATTGTCTTGAGAACAATAGAATTCCTTTAAAACAATTGCAAATGGAAATGCGGATAAATGAATGAAGACATTATTAAAAACACGATATCGATAGTAAAAATATACTGCTTTATATATAATATTGATTTTGACACCGAAAAACCAGTTTTTTGGCAAACACGGTCAGAAATTGGCGTGGTTACAGGACACCTACAATGACCACCAATTTCTTTTTCTACAAACACGTTTGTAATAGGTATTGTGGCAGACATGTGAAATTTCAGTCGTTTGAACCCACTAAAAACAGTTATGAATAAAAAACCGTAGGGTAGAGCATTTTTGCCCTAATCTGTACAATATACACTTTGGTTTGTAATTTTCCATTTCAAGATTAAGTTACCCCTGGAAAAATAAATAAAATATTTGAAAAAAAAAACACAACCTTAAACCTAATTTTTAGTAAAAGTTAGAAAAAGTCATTATATTTTAATACCAAACCATCAATAGGAAAAAAGATCGCAAAATGAATATGTGGCGAGTACTTTGTAATCTTATAATACTTAAGGTAAATATAACTTTATCAAGGAGGCCATAAAACTGATATGACACGTCTCTCTTCATTTTTATTTAAAATTACGTCCTTCTCTATTGATGTTGCGCAAGCCGCTTCTTTCAATTTTCTTTTTACAATGTTGTTATCTCTTTCTATAATTTTAACTTTATCCCAATTAGATTCAAAGAAATACACAGCATAGTTGACATTCATTTGATGCCTCCTTGCTCGCGTCTTCTGTAGTTATTTTAATTTAATATGTACATTTGGGTTTCGAAATGGTTCATTCCTTCATGGCATACTTTATTCTCCTGATTACAGTGCTAATTAGTAGGGAGTGCTAATTAACATTTTCCACAAAAAACTGTGTTCTTATTTGAGGGTGGTGGGACACTTATTCCAAAGCTGGCGATTATTAGAACATTACATATTACGCATTTAGATACTAGCATTCTAATTTTTAATATCAGAGAAATAAATGTTTATTTGGAACCAAAAGATATACGATTTATTTTTCTTTCAGCTGATGGTTACGATAGTGCTACACCAGATCCCGAACATGGTAATATAAATGGTATGCAGTTCACGACGTTTGACCAAGACAATGATAACATAAACGGTAATTGTGCTACTGCGTTTGGCGACAACGGGGGGTGGTGGTATAGTACGTGCTTTCAAATAAAGCTAACAGGACAGTATTACCACCAAGAAAATTGTCACTTCGCATCGGGAATTATTTACTATCCAATAAGAAATCATTACCAATCGTTCAAGTACGCACGTATGTCAATTAAAGAAAGAGACTAAGGCAGCCTTTACATGGACCCTTAAATGAGTTTCACCCTAATAATAATAATAAATGATAGAACTTAACCAGCCTTATACAGACAATACTTCTATAAATGGGAATACACAATCCTAATATATAAAAGTAAAGTATTTGGAAGTCTTTTTGATAATTTTGATTTGAATAGTTTGTTCTTTGTTTCTTGGAGAAAATATACGAATACGTTTAAGGTACTTGTAACTTCAAGCGATATTAATGGCCTGCATACTCACAAACAACCCTGTCATCAGGGATTGGAAAGAATGTGGAAGAAATCCTGAATATGTTAAAACTTCAATACTTTCCAAATAGAATAATTGTGTTAGCTATCATCAAAAACATGGTTTTTACTTTCGTACTAACAGACAAAAGTGATTTTGTTCACAAAAAAAATCAAAATTACGTTTAACCGGTTGTACGATTTACATGTAAATACCCAGTGACAACAGGTAGTTTAAATTCAGCAGTAAGAAAGTCTAACAAGGTCTTCAACGTACTTTAACCACGTTTTTGTCCAATGGATAATTGTATCTGCATCTCCAAAGGGCAACCTAAAATCCTGTTAAAAATGCTAAATGTTATTTGCAATTCCTATTTTGACTTTTGTAGTAGACAAGGTAACAATCTACCAAATACGGTCACATATTTCTTTGTATTTGTTGTTATATATGGTGATACACAGTCGAAATACGGCGGAATACGGGAGCGTATTCAGTAGACATTTTTGCTTTGGTAATGAACAGAATTATGTGCGTTGATAACAAACTGTTAACAAAAAACTTCTAGATTCATTGGATAAATACCGAGAGGTTTTATATTATTTGGAAGTTCAATTTGAACTTAATCTCAATCTTTCAGAGTACAAAGTACAAAACATTTGAATTTAAAACTTTAGCTTTTACGTAGAATGTTCCACCTAATGAAAACCACCCTTAACGCCATTGTTTATATTAATACGCACTAACTTTACTTAATGTTATTATATAGTTGGTGAAAACTTGTTTGAATCCTGAGTAAAGACGCTTGAACAACGCCAAACGACATTGTTCTCACGTGTTACTGCAGACTTGAATAAGTTTTGCTCACCGGGTATGTGTTTATATATAATGAAGAGCACGACTGAACGTTGATTTTTATTAGGCAAAAGATTTCATGCGAAAGCCAAAAGAGGAATATCATTGGTAGAAATTGACGTTACACGGCTTGTGAACAATTTTTATCAATTGAATTTCTTTTTTTGTTCTTTCACACGAAATGTTTTCCGGCCCAATGCTATTGTAATATTTTAATAAAATATTTTCTTGTTCGTAGTAACTTTTAATTACCTCCTTCCTAACATTCACTAATGTTTTAATAGTCTGTTGACGCTGATCTATCGTATTTGGATTTGTACTCTTGGTACAAATGAGATTTTCGATGCAATTTGTCTTGCTAATTAAAATTTAAGTCTTTTTGCCTAAGTTAAAATTCGAAATTGTTACAAAAATTTCACCACCTTGTCTCAAATATTTATGTAAGGTATTGTACATGAATGTAGCTTTCAACAATTTTTGGGAGATATTTTTCTAATCATCACAATGAGAAAGACTACCAAGTACGGTCCTGTATATTCCCATATTTGATATGTGTATTTCCATATATGGGCATTGACAATCCTAATATACACGGTACCATAATTGGTAAGCTTTTCAATCATTTGGATTAGAATCGTTTGTTCTTTGTTTCTTAGTACAAGAGAAACTATATGAATTCGTTTTAGGTAATTGTAACTTCATGTATTTTTACTAGTCTACGCACTCATGAGAAACCCTGTCATCAATGATTAGAAAGAATATCAAGTGGAAGAATTTCTCAATTTGTAAAAGCTCCAATGAAGCCCAAATAACATAATGTCGTTATCTTTCATAATAAACATGACTTTTAAAAGTCCGAGTCCATAAGCCTCAATTTTTGCAATGAGTAGGTCTTGTGGCAGACAGTCAAATGAACACTGCACAAACTCCATCCAACTTAGCAAGGGTTTTTGGCCAGCTATGTACCATGTTGAAAAGAGCGTATTTCGTGAAATAAATAGCTTTTCCCGAACCCACAGAGATGCTTAGATAATTTAGTCTGCATAAAGGCAAGAAATTGCTTGCAGACTTATTTCTCGTACACCTTAGACATAGCTGGTAGAGACTAATTCGACAAGTATTTTAGCTAATGATCAGCAAGCCAATGATGACCGTCTTTTTGCTCAGGATCAAGTTATGGAAAATAGAAAAACAAATGTCAGAGTATAAAATACTTGCTTAATCACTCGCTAGAAAAATGTTTGATTGCAAATTCAGTGAATATAGAGTAAACTGCAAGCCTTTAGATAACTGCAAAAATACACCTCTGGAGAAGTAGTTTCTTAGGGTTAGTTTTCAGCTTCAAAACTGATGATATGCTCAAAATATACTCATCTCATTAATTCTTGGATTACAGTGTCTTCTAAGTAAATTACTACATCTCATTTGTTTTTAAACGATTTATGCCTGATTCTGACAAATCAATAGTTTTTGACATTGGACAGTAGAAGAAACCGTTATTAAATAAAGTGCAAATTCTTTTGATTAAAAAAAAAAAAATTGGGAAATTGTATTTTTTTTGTGACGAAACTATTGATTTTAATTTTAAGTTTGATTATAAGTAAAACATTGTAAGCCTTGCGCATACCAAAATAAATAAAATCTAACAGGCAAATACCTGTTCAAAGGCAGCAAAAAGAACGCAGTACAGACGTTATTTTGCTGACTTTGAACATGTATTTTCCGACTTGACATGATAGATAAAACAATATGCTTTTCCAGTACTTTTTAAAGTACAAACCTGTGAAAAGAACTACCAGAGATTACCTGTGGAGAAATGCTGTGTAACTATAGCTTTTAACTTTGAAATTAAAAGTTCTTAAATGTCAGACTTGAAGCCATGCTGTGACTCTGGATTAAGAAATTAATAATTCAGGAACTTTTGATACAGGTTTGTATTAGATCATGAAAATCATATTAATGATTTAAAATGTGTTACACGGCAAACATAATGCAATACTGAAACTCAATACAATTTATTTTTCTTATTTTGTTCAACTTTCAACAAATGGCGAGAAGGATGAGCTGAAAAAATGTTTCTTGTATATTTGTTTTTGTTTTTGTTCATATCTTTGTATATATATGGAGCAGAATATTCACCTAACGTGCAACTGTTAAAAGATATGGTTGGACAACCAGGTATTCAATTTGCATACGTAAATATGAAACCATATAACAATACCGTACTCGATATGCAACCGGTGGAAATAAAATACGTGAATAATAAGTTCGAATGCGTCAGCACATGCGTAATGCAGCTAGATGTTTGTAAAAGTACAAACTTAGTACCAAATGGTGAAAATGGAAACTTTACATGTGAAATTTTAGATGGAGATAAGTACAGAAATCGTACATTATTTAAAGCACGAGATGGCTCAACACATTTTGTAATTAAGGTATGAATGTTTGTTACTATGAATTATAACTAGCATAATCGCTTTTGTGGTGCGGATGTTATTATAAAGAAATTAATGCGGGAGGGGTGAGGGACGGGCAAATCCAGCATATATAGGGTTACGGCTGATACATACCAATAGTTTGAATAGTTCCTGATTGTGGCTATTCCTTTACTTTAGAACGATTGCACAAAGAATAATACATGTCCATCAAGTGGATACGAATGTATTCCACATTATATTAATAATACACATACTTGCAAGAAGAAAACAATCTGTTCACAAGGAGAAGGTGTTGTTGATGTTTTCACTGATAGTGATTCAACTATTAAAGGACACTGTGAGAATGGTATATAGTATATATTACTTTAACAGTATGCTACACAAGCTGTGATTTCAAAATAATCGCGGAACGAAAGCCTACTGAATGCCGTTATGTATTTCTTTGTATTCGCACTGTTTATTGCTACGTCTGGCAACACGCAGTCAGAATAAGAAAAAATACGGGGCCGTATTCAGTTGGCTTTCATGCGGTGAATACTTTTTGCAGGATAATTTTCCTTTAAAGGATAATTGCAATCGATGTAAAATCTAAGATATAAATTTATTCCCTAGTTGGCAAAAACTTGTTCAAAGTCCGCCTTAAAGAAGGTGTCTTTATGGAAAACAACGCTTCCAACATAGTTCAAGCGTCTTTATCGCTGACTTTGAGCACGTCTTTGTCCACTGGGTTTTATGTTTCGAAAATGTTTTTTGATAATTGTTAATGGGAGAAAAATAACAATGAAATCCTCCCGCCAAGAAATTGGTAATATCACGGCACCTACTAAGTATAATTATATTCAATGTATAATATATATTCAATGTAGAATGATATTGTATTGCAACAAGTTTCTACCTTTAGCAACCTACGTCTCATTTTTATTATTTGTGAAAAGTTTAATGTTCCCATGACTGTGTTTTCAGTATTCGCGAATAGATGGAAGATTATTTGCCAATCTTTACGCTGTAATATCTATTGATATTACGATTTATATATTGATTAACATGCCAATTGCCAATATAAGCATTATATCTGCAGCCCATACACGTAGTAAAATAAATGTCAGTCCCATATCTATATATTCCGATTATGTATTACCATATTTGGCAATACACAATTCAAATATGGCGATGGACGGAACAGTATTCAATAGTCTTCTACGCTACTGCTACGTTTCTTTCTTCCACAACTGTGATGGTTAAATTTTATTAAAAGAAAGATTCCGCTTAGAAGCCAAAAGAAAACATTCCATTGATAGAAATAGCTCCAACTTTCTGTACTAATTACTCCTTTAAGGTTGGTTGACCGTCATTCGCAGAATAAATGGAACAGCAGATTTTGGAAAAACCTGGAACGCATATAAAATTGGTTTTGGTGATATTTCGCACGAGCATTGGCTTGGTAATGACAATTTACATTTGTTGACAACATATTATAGCGTCTCAGTGAAGTTTGAGTTGGAAGCTTTTAATGGAGAGAAGTATGAAATGAAATATTCGACATTCAATGTTAAAGATGA
>JAULBZ010000689.1:0-21052 GCA_032360805.1 Neoturris breviconis
CCCGCGAAATGCAAAAATTTCGCGGATTTTTGGAACCGCGAAAGTTAATGCCCGCGAAAGTTAATGCTCCTAAAGTATACTTCGATTAAGCGAATAAGCGCCCGGGGTTTTTCCAAAACATTAAACAAGCGCCGGTCTCTGCAAGATTTATACATTTTCCTCCTCTTATTGTTATAAACATTTTTCTAACGTTTTTACTGCTGACTTTGAACAGATTTTTGCGTACTGAGATAACTTTAGCCTGGAAGTATGATCCCATAATCCAACGCTTATTATAACACTTCATTAGAGCTAAGTAAAAATAAATGCCCTCTCCCCCCTTTTGGTTTAAAGAGTTAATATCGACACGTTACGGTAAGTGTAAAGGGATCAACGAACACAATAAACAGATGAAGCATACTTTTGTGGATACGACACAGCTTTGGTTACTTTCTGACCATATTGACCATACGTAAATCGTTTTAAATGTAACAAGAGTAGGCACGGTGGAGAGCTGATAGCCATTTCTTTCTTTGCTGATTGCAAACTTTTACATTTTGGACATTTCCTAATCAAAAACAACATCCAGAAGTTAAAATAACTGTCGCTCATTACTGTAGAGGAGAGATTTTTCAGAACGTTTTTGGGCAAATTGGCCGAATATATTTAGAAAAATCTCTCCTCCACAGTGATGACCGGCAGTTATTTTAACCCCTGCGAAGATATAACAAGATAAAACATAGGAAAGTGGGATACTTCTACGGGATATATCGTGAAATACCGTAAGCCAAAAAAGACATTCCATTGGTAGAAATATCTACCAATAGAATGTCTTCTTTTGGCTTACGCGCGGAATTTCCCGCCTAATGAAAATCAACCTTAAGTTTATAGTTACGTAATGATTTCTGAGCCACAGAAAAACAGAAGGACTAAAGAGTCCCGTAATAGGCAATTTCTGCGGTATAGGGAGGGGTATGTTCATTGAGCTGATAATGATTTTCGTATCTTTTTGTTTTTAAATTTTAATATGAATATGAAAGAATTATCCAGTTCGTACTCTAGATCATGAATTATGCAAAGTACATTATCATAGATATCCATTAAACATCCCTATTTGAGGGGGGAGGGGGATTAGGGTAACTCACCATGACTCGCTTTCGTC
Source organism: Neoturris breviconis (assembly GCA_032360805.1). Lineage (NCBI taxonomy): Eukaryota > Metazoa > Cnidaria > Hydrozoa > Anthoathecata > Pandeidae > Neoturris > Neoturris breviconis. The sequence continues at coordinate 1,142 of JAULBZ010000689.1, forward strand.
TAATCGTTCTGGTTCCATGAATAATCTTAAACAGTCATACAAAGAGCACTGCTCATCTCTAGATGAAGAGGTGTGCGCATCTTCAAATACTTCGCAAGTCGGAACTTCTTTTGAACGGATATCAGTTGTACCTTCATCTTCCGACGGTGCAGAGTTTTGCCATTCAAGTATCAAACTACAAGCTTTAGAAAGCAACTCTGCGGAGAAGTTATCCTTATTTAATTGTACACAACAATCGTCATTTACATTAACCTTATAGGATATCTTAATCAAACAATTTGCTTTCATAAATTTTGTTGGTGTATTCTCGCCGTTATCTTCAACGACACATTCCACAGTAAAGTTTGACCTATTTCTTAATTCTTCTTCAAGCTTTTCATATGTTAATGATTCGATACGAAAAGTACTAAAAAAGGGTAATCCCACTTGCATTTTCAAGTCCTTCGTACATACATTACAATGAGAACTCCATTGTTTTGTCTGACACTCTCGTGTACAATATGCAACAGACATACAACGAGTACAACGTTTTAATTTATGTTCTAAATCAGCCTGTAACCTTCCACAATAATCACACCGATCAAAACTACCAGTGTGTTCGAGGTATTGAAATACAGGGATAGATATGAATTCTTCTTTAGATGAAATTTCAGATGCAACAATATATTTCTGTTTCTGTAATGATGATATAGAAGCTCTTTCATCCAAACATACATCTGTATAACCATCGAATAGAGCAATCAACTGTGAAGGTATCTTTGTTACTGCTTGCAAGATATTTATAAGATGCCATACTTGAGCGTTGGGTGTAGAAATAGGTAGAGCGATTAAAAGAGGTGGATTTTCATTATCTCTTGTGAAGAGCAGAACATTTAAGATATTTTTCACTGATGGGATTGGCAATGATATTTGTGCACATGGATCGTATGAGTATGAGATCTGAAGAGAAATAATAATAATAATAATCAAATACTTCTATATATGGTAAATAGTCTATATGTACCTATTACCTCGCATAATAGGCGCCGGCGCTTAAAAAGAAAAATACATTTTTTAAGATTTGTAAATCTGTAAATCGTTCCGATATATGCGCCTATATTTCTTAAAACGTTGTAAGTTCATAAATAATAGACGTGAAAGTAAAAGGGAAGAGAAAATAAAAGGAATAATGGTCTGGAGGTGCCTTGCTTTACTTTTACTAAAAGTCTCTTCTACGCTACAAGCAAGGCAGATACCATCATAAGGGACTTATCTAAAGTTTTCCACAGCAATTGATACGAAATTTGAAAATTGTTAGGTAAATAGGCGCCAGGCACGAGGGGCGCCTATATGTGAGGTAATAGGGTAGAGAAGCTGTAAATATAAAAAGCGTAATTACGCAGTCGATGAACATTAGAGATGCAACCTTAACGGAATTAGCTAACTTTCGCTGACTTCGCAGTTTTTGGCGAAATCTACAGAAATTAAGTGTCCACGAAAAGTTTATTATAAATGCAACTGTGAAAATAAATGTTCACAAAATGTACATTTACTGATATCGTATATAAACGAACACACAAAAATAAAATTTATACCTTATGACAAGCAGCACAAGTAAGTTTAGACATTAACTGTCCATGGAATAAATTAACAATGAATGAATTATTTCGTTTAAGATGTGCTAACCAAGCAGTGTCAGCTTTTTCATTTACATTTGTTTCACTATCCTGTTTTGGCAAGTCTTTTTCTGATAACTTTTCGCCAGAATATTGATTCAAATCCTAAGACAAAATAGTTTAACATCATCAACACCCCAATATTTAACTTCTTATGTACAGCAACAAGCAGAATAGAGAACATTCAGCATGAATTTTGATAAAAAATACGAGTATACCTTGTATGACATCACTATACTTTGATAACCTTGGTGAAAATTGAAGCAGAAATAAATAATAACATCTTTCCCGAAATTCTTGCAATATTTTCCCCGCTTTTGGAAGAAAATAACTTTATTTCTTACTTCTCGACTGAAAAAGTAAAAGCCTGCAAAAAACACATACAGGGTTCGTTTTCGTGTAAAACACTTGATATACATAATTAAATCTAGTTCTTATATGTCGTAAAAATCCCAAATCGTCTGCGATCAGATTATCAGATTGGGGATCAGATTGGGGATCGGCAATCTTCCTACATATATCTGGAATAATTCTAAACGTTTGAGCATCAACGTTTCAAAATATTTTAAAAATCAAAACAAATGTGGCGGATTTATTGTATACATTGTCTTTGCAAGGTCATTATCTAACAATTCTTGGATTAGTGAAACTTACTATATTTGGACATGAATAAAGACAGACGTAAAAAGAAATACTGGAGATTTTGGGTGCGGAAGTTTTTAAGAAAAAGAGAGCAGTTTGGACGGTATCATAACCTTTTCCACGAGCTTTATATATCCATGAAAGCTGCGTCGTCACCTCCACTTGCTCTCCCACCACAGCAAGTACTTTTCACGCCCTTCAGGCTCCAAACCATTGGCAGACTTGTTTTTCGAGTTTTATTTTGTTTTGTTTCGTACGGGATCGAAAGAAAATTCATCGTAAAAATCTCAGACAAAATGTTCACATAAATCTCAGATGATCGGGGACGATCACAAAAATCCCAGATATTTTCCAGACGCGATCTGGAATGATCGTCAATTGTCCCAGATACATAAGCAAATGTGTTCATCGCTAATTGCCCCAGATACTTAAGAAAATGTGTTCACACACATCGTAAAAATCCAAGATAGTTATAATCCCAGACGATCTAGGATTTTTACGATATATGGAAACTAGGTAGGCTTTACTATACATAGATAGCCGCAAAATCTGTGAAACTAATCCCAGCGAAAATTAATATCTTTAAAGTTTCTCTCTTTAAGAGAAAACTAAATTTGCTAATTATTTTTCACTACAAATAGAACAATTTCACAACACGAGAAAATTAATTTAGGAAAGTTGCGATTTTATTCCAGAAAAAGAAGAAGACGAGAAACTTGTTGCTACGCATTAACTTCTTTTTTTGTGCAGTCCATGCGCAAAAGGAAATTATTACATTGCAACAAGTTTCTACTTTGAACAGTTTTCATGTATTTGTGAATAGGTCTATTCGTACTTTAATAGGAAAGGACAATAGGAATTGAGTATGGTCCCACACCACGTTCAGATATTTTGTTGTTTTTAGTTAAATACTTTCATTCTAACATAAAAGTTAAGGCCGTATTTTTATTCGAATAGAAGTCACTGCACAAAAAGGAAGTTATTGCATTGTAACAAATTCTACTTTGAACAACGAACGCCTCTTTTTCATTGTTTTATGAAAAGGTCTATTGGTTCTATGTGTCGTTACGATACCTCGCCTCTATAGGTTATATTGTTCATTAGTTCCGTTTCTTAACTTGCGTTTGAATAATGACCTGACTTTTGACGTATAAATCGCATACTCTGCTGCATACAGCGGGGTATCACTGACTCAATTATCACCTGTCATGCCGTCATCAATTTTCGACAATCTCTACTGTTTCCGCGTGTCAGTTCAAGAACTTGTACTAATACATATACTGTAAGCTTTTCTAAAACTTTCGGAACGGTGCGCAGCTGCTCCTTCAAAGTGAAGATAATGATGATAAGATTTCGTGACTAATTCGAATTTCTACACAATGCATGTTTTGTAGAACCTTATCTATTTTATCAAAACATCCATACATAACAAAAGCATGAGCAATCAGAGTAATTAGAGTAATTAGAAAGCCACATTAGAATGGAATTACATACCATATTGAAAATAACAAGTTGCATCCCACTCCGAAATTTTAGATAGGACATTGAAAAGTTACTTATCGTAGAAGTGGGTACCTGATAACCGATACATGGCCTTTAAACGATCGTTTTTATCTCCTTTTGTTTTATTTATCTATTATCATTTTTTTGTAGTGATCTCAAAGCAGATACACGGTTAATTATCCATAATACATTGCGAAAGAATGATTTTTGTTATTCTTGTTGATTCCAGATCTATACACAACCTCCAATTCTCAGTATTTGAATATCACAGAACTTTGATTGGTTGGTTTAATGTTTTTGCCGACCAGCCAATTGGCAAAAACCTGCTCAAAGTCCGCAGTAAAGACGCTAGAACAAGCGTCTTTACTGTGGACTTTGAACAGGTTTTAAAGGTGAGGTTCATACCGAGAATTTAACGAACGGGCATAGACCAGCGAAACAAGCGAAACGTATCATAGTGGGCAAAAACTTATTTAAAGTCAGCAGTAATTCATTCGACGATGTTCTAGCGCTGACTTTGAACAAGTTTTTGCCCACTGAGAATAAACAATAAGCTATTATTATTATAAACTGTCTTCATAAAGCCTCGTCACACACATGGTTCTTGACGCATCTTTTTACATCAGGTAGTACAACGCTTGATGAGATTCTATTTGTATTAGTTTGTGGGCGACGTCTGCTTGTAATCCTGTCGTCAGAAACATCGCCGACTTTGTTTACAGATTTACAAATACACTTCATTAAAAATGTGAGAATAGAAGTTTTTAGTTCCTTGCTTCCATATGTGTACAAGATAGGATCTACCACTCCATTTAAGGCTGAAAACAGCACGCTTACATGCAACCATTTCATTGCATCAATTTCTCCATGACAACCAGGGAAATAACTAGCAGTATACAAGCCCCAATAAATAAAAAAAGGTAACCAAGTAACAATAAATGTGAGAATGAGAAGACCCAGTAATTTTTCGGCTTTGTGTAACTGAATTTTTCTTGCTAGTATAGCATGTTGATTAAATAATAAGTTTTTGTCTTTACGTTTCCATGCAATAGCAGAAAATGTAAGTATGAGAAACGAGAGAGGGAGGATCATGGACCATAACAATGCTGCCATCCTATACACAAACGGCGCACCGATGTATCGCCAATCACGTAAGCAAATTCGGATATGTGTGTCGTAACGGAATGAGATCATAGATGGTAAAAGCCAAACAAGAGAAACAAACCATATTATTAAATTACAATAAACGATCGAGTTTTTCTGCATACGTAAATCCTGTCTTGTAGGATACTGTATCGCCATATAACGATTAAAACTTATAAGACATAATGTTAACAAATATGCTCCGGCACCAAGAAAATATAAACACAACCCTTCAGTAAACGAACACAATACGTCTCTACTTGTTTGTTTTTGCACTAGACGTCCTGTATCTGGTACAAAGGTAAACACTAAAAGGTTAGCACCTGCTACTAAGTGAGCCATTGATAGATTCAATAACAAATAATTCATGGGAGTTCGTAACGATTTTCGAAATGGTACAGTAAGCCATACTGACAAGTTACCAATCATATTCACAATAAATATGATTACATAAAGTATATTTAATATTACATGACCATAACCTGGAAAATATGAACGTTTGTAAAAAGCACGTAAGTATGTTGTATTATTTCTACTCAAATGATAATGTATCTCTTCTTGACAAGATTGCATATTGAAAAGAATTAGTGTTGTTCATGAGTTTTTAGACGTGTGTGTAAATAACAACATATTTAATATTTAAAGACACTATGGTGAGCAAATAATTAAAACGCTTCGTTAAGAAGATTATATTTTTATTGTGAAAAACAGAAGGTAAGGAGATAAGTATATCTATACATAATATATGCATATGTATGTATACTTAAAAGACAATAAAAATAGTAATGGATTCATTATTTTATGTGACAAACGAACGGATCTATCTGTAAAGTACTTTATATGAGCCTCAATTTAATGGCAGATGGAGATCTTATCAAATGTTACTATACCAACTAAAAACGAAGCTAAGAGCAGTAAATCACAAGAAACAGACGGTTAATTCTAATCACCTCAATCTTTTTAAGCATGTGAATAACACTATGATCATCCTGCTCACGTCATAGATCGAAATTCTAGCTATACTCTTTGAAGAAGGTTATCTATGATTGATATCACTCATATCACCAATTGTTATTTCAGTACAAAAAAATAAACGATTTTTTTTATGATAGTGACTCTTTTACCCGCTATTAATCAAAGAGGAATTTTAAGGTATTTTAATCCTATTGTCCGAAAATAGATTTGATAAATTGTTCAAACACGTTTAATAGCATTGCGCCAAAAATATTTTTCAATTGTAAATCCTATACTGTTCATGAGGGCTTTATGTATACAATAATGCATTGAATACATCGTATTCTCAATACTCAAACACAGCGATAGAAATAAAGTAAACAATCTCTGTGGAGGAGGGATTTTTATAGCATGAAACTATGCTCAATAATCACTCCTTCACAGTGGTCATTTACTCTTAATTCAACCACTGTAAACATGTTGGCATGCCTTCTCAAACAAAAAAGGATATACAACTTTGTTGGGCAGGCCTGTTTTGAGCATATGAACCTTAATTTAGGCACATAAAAACAGTGAAAATCATCTTTATATTTGACGTCTTATTTGAACAGTAAAGGCAAATGCTTGTCTTTTTCTGAGTGATAATGTAATTTAGTATTGTAAAATGGAGAATGAAAATCAAATGCTGCTCAACAATATTGGTGCCAATGCCTGTATTCTGGTATCAAAGTTGCCCGGGATTTGCCTCTGACTTGATTCTAACCGTCCGGTAATAACACCACATCAGTATCAGTTGTTCGATGTTGATAAAAATGAACCCATCCATAAAGTAACAAGTTCAAAAACCACTAATTCCCAAACAGTGCCTCTTACTTCTTCTTATATCGAACACTAAGGCAAAACATTTCCTGCGAAAGTCAAAAGAAGACATATTGGTAGAAATCCCACATCCCGCATTCTATTGGTAAAAATGACGTCGCATTGTGTGACGTCAATTTCTACCAACGTAGCTAATGTCTTATTTTGGCTCTCGCAGCATATTCTTTGCTTAGTGTAAATCAACCTTTAAATAAGAATTGAAAATACCTCGTGCAAGTTATCAAGTAAAGAAGCAAAAAATTCTTGAGCGTCATGTTGTTGCCATCCAAGGAATATAGAACATCGTTTACCCATAATGCTCTAAACAGAAAAATAAAAAATAAATGCATACCATATAACGTGGACAGGAGGGAACATATGCAGGTATTATGAGAGCTACAAAAAAAACATGATAGATTATGATATCGTAAATTAACAGAACCTTCCCTCAAGTTTTGAAACCTAGTTTCGAAACCTAAAGTTATCAAAATACTACTAATACTAAAAATTGATTGATCGTTTCACAATCTGATGGGCATACATACCTTAAGGGCAACTGGCTTGAAAGCATTTCTTCTCACTGACCATAATGCATTAGTGACTTCAGAGAATGCCTTCGCAACTTTACCACCAGACCCTAAAGGGTTATTTGAATTGATTTCTTTTAAAAAATGTTCATCTAGAAAGTAATACATACATAATCATAACGGATTCTTTAATGCGGATCTTCACTAGGCGAATTCTTTCACACGAATTCTAAATAAAGCCATTACATTGGTCGAAAGTGACCAACGTAATGGCTTCAGTTAGAATTCGCGCAAACGAATTCGCCTAGTGGAGATCAGCCTTTACGCCAATAATCATTACGCCAATAATCATCTCAATAGTGGGGATTACATGTGTTTTAAATCCGAATAATTGATTATTGAGTAAGTAATAAAATCAGACCCTGTTATCCCTGTTCATAAGGAGTAAAAATTTCGGTGAAAAACTATAGACCAATATTTAAAAAAACAATAACTTGTTTAGATACTTTCAGCGCAATAAATTTCTTTCCACTTATCTATCAAGAATTTGTTGATCCTTCCCTGGAAATGAGGGGTGTATTTCTCGATGTCTAAAACCTTCGACAAAATATGGCATAAAGGACTACTTATTAAATTAATTGGTTACAGTGTGGAGGTTTCTATGATATTATAGCAAATTGTTTATAAGATCGCAAGCAAAGGGTAGTTTTAAACGGTAAATAATCTTTTTGGATTGAGATATTAATGCGGTGTTCTACAAGATTCTGTTCTAGGCCCCTTGCACAATTTATATCAACAATCTTCCAGAAAATCTTGTTTCAGTATCAAAATTAGTGACATCTCTTTTTTCTACTGTGTTCGATGATAATAAATCGAGGGGGGATTAAATAACGACCTCACAACTGTGAAAAACTGGCCTTTTCAATAATAGATTTTATAATAATAATTTTTTCTCACAAAAGAAAAACAGTTAATCATTCAGTTTTCCTTTTTCAACGATTTGGCTATGCATCTCATACAAAAACATTTTGTATTAATTCTGGATGAAAACTTTATCGTTGTTCATCCTTTAAATACAGAAAAATCAAAGGCTAGGGCATTAGATTTCTTGAAAGGTTGAATTACTGTATTAACTTCCTTGCAAGTTACTGATGGATATTTATAAGTTCTATATAAAGGATCGCACGATTATTCCTAGGTTATTGTGGTATTAAATACGACCAACTGCATAATAACGCTTTTTGCAGAATGATAATTGGTTCAATATAATACTACCCTAACAATTACCAAGAGCTTGGTCTTGAGGCCTCAACGATAGACGAGTTATCAAAAGTTTTTTTAACATTATTAAGGATGCATTCAGATTATTTGTATCAATCTCTGTGTTCGAAAATTCTCTTCTTGCTTTTTTCTTACCCAGTGGTTGTCCTGTGTATGACATTGCTGATTGTCCACTTACAGCCTGGTTTCTACTTAACTGGATCTGGAAAGAATCGCTTAAAAGAAGTTTGATTAGCTCTTAAAAAACGATCCAGAAAAAATCCTTATGATCCTTAAAACTTTTCAACTTTTTTCAAATCTATGCCGGTCTGATTTCAAGTCAACCAATATCATAGCTTAAGAGTGATCCGATCTGGTCCAGATCCAGATAAGACTGAAGGCATCTGAGAAGTTTTGGTATTATTTTCTCTACATGCTAAATCCACTTTGTAGCTGCAGTTTAGAGATCGAGATCTACTGTCACTATCTCTTGTGCTGTCATTTTTTCACATGTATTTTGAAGGCACTCCTTGTCTTTCTTTATGTCTTATGCGCAATACCTTACTGGTAGGTCTATCTATACAGGAAGGTATGAAAAGTTTTGTCTCTTTAGTTTTTGTAATTTTGTGTTATGAATAAATAAAAAAAAAACATAAAATACAAATAAACATACTTTTAAAGAAATCTCTTGTTTCTTGTATATTAGCAAGAATCTGTATAACAACATTCATGTAACAGTTATTAGCATAATTTTCTAAACCAGTGAGTCCAAGGACTGTTTCAGCTTTCTTGATATTCTTCTTATCTTCTGTTTTAGACGATCCTGGTTGTTGATTATCTACTTTTATGCTACCATCTTGGTCTTCTTTTTTTGCAAATGGTGTTGATTTACCACCAAGTAACTGAGATTTCTTGCTAGTTTGAGGAGATTTAACAGACTTTTGTTTCGAACATTTCTCATTGGTAGGTGATAAGTCTTAATAAAAACATTGTTAATGAAGCCATTACATTGGTTGAAAGTGGCATATCCTGTCAGGTTCATGGAGCATTATAGCCTGAAGCTATACTCAAACAATCACTCCTCGACAGTGATTATTAACTATTATTTTGACCACTGATATGTTTAAAAGGCAGATTTCCACTAGGTGAATTTGTTTGTGCAAATTCTAAATGAAGCCATGACATTGGTTGAAAGTGACATATCCTGTTAGGTTCAACCAATGTAATGGCTTCATTTAGAATTTGCGCAAATGCATTCATCTAGTGGAAATCTGCCTTTTAAACATTTACCATATTAGTGATCAAAATAAGAGTAAATAATCACTGTGGAGGAGTGATTGTTTGAGTATAGCTTCAGGCTACAACGCTCCACAGTGATTATCTGCTCTTATTTCAACTACTACATATTTACTTGAATAAACTCCCAGTTAAAATAAATTAAACTCCTCTTGGATTAACTCATCCCCACCATAAGTGAATCCCCATGAAGCAAATGTGTCTCTAATTCAAACTCATTTAGAAAAAACGAGGGGTTTTCTTAACGTAAACATTTATTTTCTATTTCATAGGTTAGGCAAAGTCTTTTTTTTCTTAAGTATTTTTCTTTAAATAAGTTGCTCTCTGCAAGACATCAAAAGAATGACACAGTTTACAGAGATGAATGATGAGAATTAACATTAGAAAGATGAGAATTAGCATTACACTTAAATTTTTGATAATCAAGAAGGTGGAAAGCAAGATAATGGTAAAGAATTCCACAAGTTAGATGTGCGAGGAAAAAAACTAGTTGAATAGAAATCTTTGTGACAAAAAAGTGACTGAACAGTAAATGTATGAACATTACCTGAGTACCTGAGTATCTAGTCTTACAAACGAAAGATTTTACATCAGGGGTTGAAAACTTCAATTCATCGGAACAACTGTCATGGAAGTACTTATAAAATAAAGTCAGTGAAGCAACATTGCGACGATGAAATAAAGAAAACTTTGATGAAAGATCAGATCCAACAATATTAATTATTCTTTTCTGAATACAGTCAAGTAGATTAAGAAAAACACCAGCCCAAATATGACAGCAATATTCCATACAAGGACAAATAGAAGCCTTGTATTAATACAGAATACTCTCTGGGGAAAGAAAGTTCCAAGTTCGATAGAGAGAACCAAATTTCTTAGCTGCAGATTTGGCAATTGACTCAATATAGGTATTCCAAGAAGTCATTTGAGATGGTTAGACCGAGAAGACAAAACTGGTTATTTTCAGGAAGTTCAACTGAATTCATCATGATGGAGTGCAGATAGGGTTTCTTAAATCGATTAATAGAAAGAAGTTTAGTTTTGGAAACAATGAATGTAACAAGTCATTTATTGCCCCATTCAACAACAGTACGTAGATCAACCTTGTCAAAGATATCATTGGACTTGCACAATTACGAATATACTGTTGTGTCATCAGCATAGATGGCTAATTTGCTCAATATGCTATCAGGAAGGTCGTTAATAAAGATAAGAAAAAGTATAGGACCAAGGATTGAGCCTTGGAGAACACACAGAATTAATAGAGTAGCTGTTGGAAGATTGACCATCGAGGACAACTCTTATTCTACGATCTGAGAGAAAAGATTTAACTAATGCTAATAAGGGATTAGAAACACCATAAGCTTTGAGCTTATGTAGAAGACCGGCATGCCAAACCTTATCAAAAGCCTTGGATATATCTAGAGCAATAGCTCTGGATTCCCCAGAGATATTCAGAGCACGATAAATGTGTTCACTGATAACAGTTAAAACATCCGCAGTTGATCTACCAGAACAAAAACCATATTGAAAACCTACGATAAGGTTGAGAGAATTCACATGACTAACAAAAGATCTGTTAATAAGAGATTCGAAAACTTCACTAATGATAGGTAGAAGACTTATAGGACGATAATTGTGGGGATCGGATCTCTCACCAGAGTTTTTGAAAACAGGAATCACAGAAGGAAATTTCCAGGAAGAGGGATAACAAGACTCACTAATACACTTGACTAATAATTAGGAAAAAGTTCAGAAGAACGCTTCTGAAGAACGATAACAGGAACACCATCAGGACCAGTGGCCTTTGATGGGTCAAGCCCAGCAATCAAAAAAATAAAAACTTTTTAGAACTAATAATAAGATGTGAGTTTGTCCTAAGTGGAAAGTCAGGCAGGCTATGACCAGAATCATCCAGGGTTGAGTTATTGCTAAATAGCTTTACAAAAAGCTCAGCTTTATCTTTAGCAGATGTAGAACTTCAGGGCCATGGAATAAAGGTGGGATGGAATATTTGCCTTTGTTAGCAAAGCTATTGTAGATTTGCCAGAAATCACGAGAGCCAATCTTTTGTAATCTCAGTCTATTATGAATACTGTGCTCATAATCAGATTTGGCATCTTGAAAACTTTGACAAGAAACCTTGCAAACATTAGGGTTAGAAGATAGAAAAAGGTCAAGTAGAGAGGGTGATTGATCATTACGATCAGGAAAGCGAGTAGGAAAATTGACAAGTTGAATTAATGATTGGGGGAAAGAGAAATCATAAACATCAGTTCCAGATGAGTACCATTAGAATATGTCAGTCAATCAGAGTGATGGACGTTGAAGTCGCCAAAAACGCAAATATTTGCATTTGAATGTAATAAGAGCGCACTATAAATACTGCTGGAGACAGAATCGATAACACTGCAAGACTGGGATGAAGGAGAGCGATAAAGAAAGAAAAAATAGCCAGTAGAGTAAAGAAGTGAGAGACGAAAGCACATTAAAGATTCTTTAGGATCTTCGAGATTAGGTTTACAAGCAAATTAGTAAGTTGTCACCACGAACACACAGTCCAAGACCATGCATATGTATGGAAGACTCTTTACAGTTAATAGGAAGATATCCAAAACCACAAAATCGTCACTACTGCTACATGAATTAAGGTTGGTTTCACAAAGAGCTAGCATATCTGGAGAGGTATTAGCTAGAAAAGATTCCATGTGAGAAAAATTAGAACAAAGATCACAGATATTAGAAAAAACTGGCATAATTATAACATGAGAAAAAGAAGGAAATTACTGTTGAATGCAAACTAGATAACACAAAAAGGATCAAAACTGGTCAATATTGATAGTTAGATAAAAGCCAAATTGCATATACAAAAAGCTACGTTGTGGTCTCAGAGTTGGCCCACCAAAGTAGATGCAGGAACACTCATCCAAGCGCAGACTTGACACTACAACTACTTTGGTATTATGCGACTGTTGATGAAGCGGCCTCTCTAAAGAGCTAAGAGTTCGGGCTCTTAGCTACCAGTCGGCTATGCAGCAACCAGGCAACTGCTGACCCAGCACCCTTAACTTAGATATGTAACTATCAAAGACCGGAAAACTACCAAGCTTGTGCTAATCAGAAGCATTAATGCAGTAAGTAACCAGCATTCATCGCCCTAAACCAGATAGAGCACCACTGGTGTAGCACAAAACTGGTCCAATAGGCAAGGAAGGGGTTTGCGAGGCTGGTCGATAAGAATACTTATCTACCCTTTAAGGTGTTTTTATCGATACAGCATCTCTAGGAAGGTTGCCTACCAAGGCTAAAGAGTCCCTCATACCCATGAGACAGACTATTCCTCGCCAGACGCCCACCCGATATTTCTTTGTCTCGGGGTAAATCTAATAATTTCCACAAAACCGAATCTTCCTACAGAGTGCAGTATACTGTACATGAAATGTTGTTCACTATTTTAGTTCATTAATTAATTACTTATGTAGGTATGGAGAATTACAAAATAAATAATATTTTGTGTTTTTCTTGGTGATATTGGTGTTTTTTTAATGTTTTAAATCAATTTTCAATAATTCAAAAAATTGCTCATCAACATGTGTGTTCAAATTAAGGGATGTTCACTGTTGTATACTTTTCATATTCCTCAAAAGTGCTATACTTTCCTGTCCTGACATCTCACTCTTCCTGGTAAACTAGTAATTGAATGTGCCTGGGCAGTATCTTACCATTGATATCAAATTTTTCAAGACTTCCCCATTTCTCTGCAATTTTCTTTTTTAATATTAGCTCAATAAAAGGAGCTTTAACTTTGTAATGACACTCTGATACATCAATATCTCCTCTAAAAACAAAATATACACAGAATCTTCATAGAACAGGTGTCGATGGTTTTGTAACATACTGTAACAAACTTAGTTTCTTTTAAATCTATTAAAACATTGTTCCTGACATGAGTCTGAATTTAGTCAGTTTAGTATCAGTGAAGACAAGTTTAACACCAACAAAACACAGACAAAATAAGATAGTAATAGATATCTAAAGATTAAAACTAGAATTTACAGTTTGAGAATTGCTACAAAGATAAAAATATAAATAAGATACCTTGTTTTTATGATGTAAGAAAATTCAGTTTTATTACGTCCCTTCACATATTGTTTTAAAAACGATATATGTCTAAATAGAAATTAATTAGTTTAATTTTTGGGGGAAAAGGTAAACTGTTTAGCACAAGTTTGACAACAATGGAATACATAAAAAACATCATCATAATTTGGACATTCTCTTCTCAAAAAAGCATATGTACTGACAATCAGCATAAAATAACCAAAGTGGGCACATGTTTATCTGCAGCAGCGCATGATCTTGCTACTTTTCTTTAACACACTTGAACCACAATTTTCTGAACACTGTATTTTTGCAAATTCTTCTATTTTCTGCATTAATTTCTGGTCCCTTGAATTTTCCTTGAATTTCCCTTAACCCTAGGTTAACCAAAGGGGAGGGGGCCTCCTGTTGGAATTTTTTTTATAGAACCGTTTATTTATGCTATGCAGCTGAAACTTTGGGATTTTTAATATTTTTTTATTCACACAAAAAAATTCCAAAAAGATTATGCCAAATATAAATTATGAATAAATTCTCAGGTATATGCACTTTGTTTTTTACAACTTTTTTTTGCTAATTTGCTATAACTTACACAGAAATCATTGTCTGTACATATTTTTTACTCTTAGGGTTCATATAACAATGTCCTTCCATTATAAATTGATTTCCTTTGACTTCCTGCTAATTGTGCAGTTATCACAAAGAGACAATGGATATTTTAAAAAGACAATGGAGCTCACATTCAGCATAATTTTATTTTATTTTATTTTACCATAAATCCACTACTTAGTGCCTATCCTCGAATAAGCGCTCATTTTTTTATCGAAAATATTAATAAGAGCTGCCCTCTAATTAGCCTCCCCCTAAATAGGAGAACAAAGTGAGTCACAAGGGAAGGAACTTTTTTTGCAGATGAACATAATAAACCTAAACATGATCATTCAAAATTGTTAGAGACAGACACTGAGATCAAAGAGGCATAAAAACAATGCCAACTAATCGATGATGATGACTTAAATGTCATATTGTGTAAATCTTTATAATTTCATTATCATTTTTGATATTGTGTCTTGTTTTTCCAATAACCGCCCATTTCAGTTTCTTCAAAAGTTAATAAGTGCCTCTTAAAAAGTTAAAAAAAAATTAATAAGTGCCAAAAGTGTTAATTACATGCCGGAGGTGCTAATTAGAGGATTTACGGAAATTATTTTGTTGGTTCTTTAATTGAATTTAATTTAAACAATCATAAAATTAGGATGTCTAGATTAGCATAAAATCAAGATGTTTTAATTAACATAAAATCAGGATATCTAGATTAACATTGTCAATGTCAATACAATGATATCTATATACAAACTATAAGATGTCAATCAAATTCCATGTCCTCGTTGGTAACAAATTCAATCAAATTGAGTTAATTATTTGCATATTCACCATTAGAATCTGTTATTTCGTCACATAGATTTCCATTGCAGCTAAAAGCAGGATCTATAAGCAACATCACTCAGCATCTCTGCTTCCTTTTGGAGGGCATTTATTAGGCAGGGCGTTAAAAAGAGAGGGACGTTAATAAAACATTTTTCCTTTTAAGGGGGGGGGGGGGGAGGGTTAAATAGAGGGGAGCATTAAATAGAGGGACTTTAATTTGAGAGTGGGCGTTAAATGTTAAAAATACAATACATAATTGATTGAAGAATATGCTTGACGTTATGCTAAAATATGACTTCTCTACAGTGGTTATTATATATTATTATTAGAAAAAAAACTTACTTTGTAGAAAATCTTACAATGACTTTATCTTTTTCGAATATAATTTCATGTTCTTCAACATCTCGTACGTATAAATGAATATTTACCTTATCTGCGCCCTAAAATGCAAATAAATGAGCATTTATGTTATAAGTGAATAGATTTTTACAGGATTTTAATTGTGTGGGTTAGTAGAAATATTTACTGGATTTTAATTTCACGTTGGAGCAGAAAAAATAACAAAATTATAATCATGTTATACTGATTACTTCCTGTCTTGCTAGTGTAGGTACAATAGTTGCTTATTAACCAACCTCGTAATTACTAAACAAAAGTAAAATTTGACGTTCTAGCAATTACTAGTTAATTTATCGTTAATCACATTGCCATCAATAAATCTTATATTTCCAGGTAAAACAACATTTATTATAAGAAAGAACATCGTTTATAAGAATTTATAAGGCATGCTTAAAAAAATTTAGGCCAAAACTTTGGAAAGATAGGAATCTCTACTAAATTATTTTAAGAATATTTGAAAATTTTGATAAAAAATAAGAACTTAAGCAAATTACAGTATGCTTACAAATTACTGTGACTACTAGATCATTCTTACTTACTTTTTCATACCAATCTTTTTTTATGTGGGTTAACTCATGTCTTTGCCTTTCCATTTTGCATTACAGTTTTCACCTCTAAAAACAAAAAATATATAAATATAACTCAGAGCTTTGCACATTAAAAAGCAAGTAAACGCAAAAAAAATATTTTCTTATAAAAGTTACACTTTAGTTCAAATAACATAAATCTGTAAAAGTTAGGAGCTGTTTGCTTTTTCTTCCCGCTGAAAATAAAGCGTTTGTATACCACATAATCGTCAAACTTTTACAACAAATCACGTTTGTATTGCGAAGACTGGGTTATAATAATAGGAATGACGTCACTGAGTTTAAAATATTTAGCGTGAAACAAGAAGCAAATGATGAGTCTTGTTCTGCTGAAATATTTTTGTTTTTAAATAAGCTATGATATATAATATTAATAAACAAAGATATTACTAAAACTTGAAGACAGTAAAAAATCGATAAAATGCAAAAATATTTGACCGAATATCTAATAAAGTTGATGTCGAATTTCTTCTATTTAAAGAGCATAATGAAGTACTAAATTTCCCCCACAAACGAGTTGAAAATGGTCTAGGTTTCATTTTTCTTTCTTATGTTATAATGCGAATTTGAAGTGCACACTTTTTACATATTTACTAAACGAAAATCAGTAATTCGACTCAACTTCTGCCTTGATAGCAAATTAATTTCTGGAATAATTCAGCATATATACTCAAATTTCTTAGCATAATATACCTATTTAAGTATCTGTAGACAATATGAATGAAGATCACCTCAAAAACCTGAACAAACTATGCCACATTTTGGGAAAGAAAAAGTTCCCAGTAGAAAGATTTCGTGAGAGAATTGAGAGTGTATTTTTCATAAAAAAAACAATAATAATACAATACATCCTAATATGATAAATGTTACTGTCAAATGACAAATTCTATAAAAAGACAATCAACTGTCAATGTCCACTCCTTATCAATATACCGTAATTATTCAATCTAGCGCACTGTGCGCTAAATTCAAAATGGAGTTTCTGAGGTGTCCACTTATTCAAGGTGTGCTAATATCTAAAGTTGATCAAAGATAAACAGATGATAAACAAAAATTAAAATCTTCTTAACAAAATATGTCTCTTTAGAATAAAATGTAACAAAAAACACATGAATATAGTGCTCTCAAATACTGAGATATTAAAGAAAAATTCAACTTTCTGACTTTCCGCTGTGTTCATTACTTTTCCTGAATAAGCGCACACCCTAACGGGATACTGGTGTGCGTTTATTCGATCATGTGTGCTAATTTCAAAAGATAATGTCAAAGGGTGTGCGCTTATTCGAGGTGTGCGCTAATTAGAAGGTATGCGTCAAATCAAATAATGATAGTATACTAAACTCGCCGAAACTCGCCCACTGAGGAGTATTTTCCAAGCACAGTTCTCAGTTTTGCAGCAGAAAACTATACTCAAAAAACCTTCCATCGCGATCCGTATTTTGTCTTTAAACTTGAAAAACTGTTCAACTTACAGTTAGGGTCAAATCAAAATAGGAAAATTTAATTTTCAAAACATAAATAAATTTTTTGTCAAAAAAACTTTCTACAGTCAATATAATAATTAGGATTTAATGGGCCGTCACATTCTATTTTCGAATCTTTTAACGGCGATTGGCTGTTGAGGGGGGAGGGGGTGTAGATCAATGCCGATAAGGATTCAAAAATTTATTTACGAATATTTACGTGGAAATATTATTTTCCTTTTTTCTTGGGCCACGCACTCTCGTCAAATCGCGACCACACTCGAAATGCAGGTGAGTCCTTCATGTTAACATGATTATAGTGGGTGTATATAGTATATTTATAGCAATATATAGTGGATCAGTATTTATAGTGGATCAGTATTTATATAGAGAGGAACACGAATATAGTGGATTACACAGACCCAATTCTAATGAGAGAAAATCTGCAGTCTACAAATTATTAGTAGCATTGCTGCTCTCCACAGATTTATATATTACTTTAAGGGCACAAACTTTCGCGGGCACAAACTTTCGCGAGGAAAAATATTCGCGAAATTTTTGGCTTTAACTTTCGCGAATTTCTAATCGTTGCAGAATTTTAAGGTTAAAACTTTCGCAATTCGGAAAAAAAGAGGAATTTTGTCAACAAAAACTTTCGCGATTGGGGAAAAAAATGACAATAAGCCCTAATATAATTACATCTCATAATTAACATAAATTACCGATGCGGAACGAAACAGTAATTATACTAATCATTACAGACTAATTAAATTGCAATTATCTTACGGGTTTTTAAATAAAAATATAGAGAGATTTATCGCATGCTCTAGGACATGTGTTTAGTCGTCTTATCAGGACGATGACTTTACGGTGGTTGGTAAGGCATGCAAATAAACGATGCGTAACTAAAATATACGCGGGATGCGCATTGAAAAACACATTAGAATGTTTATTATGTCGTGGGTTTTATCCCGTACATTTCACATTTCATGAGCGCAAATGCATTTTTGCTCTACATTCTCATTAGACTAGACCTTTAAGCTCCGATTTCCCGATTTTCTCCGACTCCAGTCTAAATGGGTAGGGCATAGTAAGTAGGTAACTCTGAAGTTTAATGTTCTCATCAACTAGTGGTTCTTCCTCCCCTCCAACTGACAACTAAGTTAATTCACCGCTAGAGATACGTGACAGCATTGCTCTAGTTTGCCCCAGGTCGGTGTGCATTTAGCCTTAAATGGGTTGGCTACGCTGCGTTTAAAGCGCACCGAAGTGTAGTTAGTCAACTCAGAGTTCCTCGGCATTTATATTATATATCTATTTATGCGACGATGTGTACTCGTGACAGTTATGGCATTCTTGGTTTATAAGGAAGTATTAGCAATCCCCAAATGTATTTTTAAAATGCAGAAAAATGTCCGAAATTATTTGGCATAACTTTTCCCCTCCAGATATGGCGAAATTTTGCAGAAATACTTCATTAAACATTTTAAGACGGGGATCTTGTCTAAATTTTAATCGGTCTTTCCAAACTTTGTATTTGCTTCTAAGAAGCTAATTTTGACTGGAAATAGTGCAACAGATTTTTCTTTCGAATTTTTTTCGACTTCGATTCGGCCAATAAATTCTTTAAATCAAAGAAAAACTGAGAACCGGGGGGCTAAACAATTTCAACATGCAAGGGGTGCATGGTTATGGTACCACTACAGTTAACACTTTATGCATGGTTGAGACACCCATCGCCTAGTATTAACAGTTCTAGCATGACAAAGATGCAGAATTACCTTATATTTTATAATTTTGCCTTTTTTCATTACCCCCGGATTTTACAAACATTCTTATTTTAGCCTTATTTTTTATGTAAACGACTTTGTCACGTTAGAAATGGTAAACTGGCAATACTACCGATTTAAAATACCAAGAACTGCTTTGCAAGGTAGTAGCATAACCATGCACCAGAACATTACATGACATAACTCGCTTGAGTAGTAGTACGAACTTAATTGGGGTCACTACTATCCTGTGCCTAATTGTGTATTGTAGGGGAAGGGCTAATAATCGGGGGATTGGGGGGGGGGGGGGGGGGGTCGGGTTAACA
>JAULBZ010000690.1:0-27733 GCA_032360805.1 Neoturris breviconis
CACTTGCGTTTTGCTTGTGGTGTATATTGCTTGCTAAAATTCAAAAACGTCTCATATTTTATGTGAGGGGTTGTAGAAATGGTTCTAGAATAAATAAGGAAAGGTCTGAAAATTTGGAAATCAAATCTTTTGACTCTTTTGGCACTATTGACTTCTACTCAAAAAATAGGGTCAAATTTGAAGTTAACTTCGTCATTTATCCTAAAGTTATTCACAATTTCATTTATGTAGGATTTAACCCCAGAACTGTGTATTTTCTTGAATATTGACACATAAAATGCGTTTATAAATATTCTAGATAATCTGCAAAGCAGACAATGGATGTAAAATGAGTGCAAATATCGTGTTACACTGGGTTCATGTATGTAGTTTGTGCAACGAAACAAAAAGAAAACAACACGGTTATTAAAACACATTTACAAGTATTCGGTTATAAACCCAACAGGCACGCAACATCTACGTAAAGACGTCAATACGGCTCTAGAAGTCGACGTAGAAGATTAGACGTTGTGTGCCAGTAAGGAAGCGTTAGTACAAGGTAAAAAAACGCGATAATCTTATTAACAAACTATTTATTAACTCGTTTTGCGTCAATCACGCCCGCATTTACAATGTGTTAACAGCCATTTATTTGTTCTTTTTAGTATTTATATGGGGGGTATTGATGCCAAGAATTATTAATTTCTGACTCATAAAACTTTGTTAACACAACCCCCTTTACACTATCAGAGAGTGATGACGGTCGCAAAAGAGTTAATATACATAGACCTAGTTGGCAGAAACATGTTCAAAGTCAACAGTAAAGATGCTAGAACTACGTTGGAAATGTGGTTCTAGCGTCTTTACCGCGGGCTGTGAACAAGTCATTGCCCACTGGGAAAGAATATTGAGCAAACAATATTCCATCGCAGTTGACTGAATATAAATTCCAACAACATTTTTGCAAGACCTTTATGTTCAGAAAAGTGTCTTATATATACAAATGGCCAAACACAAGAAACTAATTAATCGTTGTTACCACAGCGTTGAAAGAGGGACGAATACCGTCCGGTGTATGCTCGTATATGGACCGTGTACTGCCATACATGACCATGCACATTCAATATAAGGTAATAAAACAGAACAATGTATTCTGCAGTTCATCACTACTTGTCCTTAATTTAAACCGCTAGTATCGCTAATAAAAATTAATATTGATGTACAATTAATGTGAGTAGATACTCATCCGCCATAATGATGTTGGCTAAATATTACGCACATGTTCTGTATGTTTCCAATTTCTAAGAGGAAGTTCTAGTAGAAGATCTATTAGAATCTGTACACACTTAACGATTACGTAATTCATTGTTTTCTTCTATTAGAAAGAAACCAATCAATTACTTGAAGATTATATTGTGTTCTCCTCCTTCTGTGCAAATATCCTAATATACAAAAACTTGTTCAAAGTCCACATAAAGACGCTATAACAACGTTTTTAATGCTGTTCTAGCGCCTTTACTGCTGACTTTGAACAAGTGTTGCAACTGTTAAGATATTTTCTTTGTTGAAGGAGTAGTTTAAAATGTATTATAGCATAGACTCAGTTAGAAAGTTCTAGAAGCATTGCGCTTCACTTTCTTCACACTATATCGTATTGACGAAAAACTTTGAAAATGCTTACACATTACGCCAATCTAAAATAAGCAACTTTTATAAAACTTATACAAAGAGCACACGAATCTCGCGAACTACGCAGATCATGCAGAAACTGATAGTTAATAATATATTTATAACTACCACAACTTGAGATACGGTCCAATCCATACCCGCATATAGCTTCGTATACATACGGACTGTGTAAGGATATACACCATTCGTACCCAGACTGTGTATGGATATACACCATTCGGTTCCGGAGCTGTATGGGTTTGTATTTAACAATCTTCACGCTGTGTCCGTTCAGTTGTGTTCTTCGTAGTCCATATAAGTTTGGTCTTGAATTAATTGCTTCTCCAGTAACTGATACATATATGTATCCTCATTGTCTGCAGTCTTCAAGTATAGACCTATTCACAAATGCATGGAAACGAGACGTTGGTTGTTAAAAGTAGAACTTGATGTAATGCATAATATCCTTCTCATGTATTTGTGAATAGATCTATTGCTTATAACCAACCCAGTGGACAAAACCTTGTTCTGCGTCTATACTGCGGACATTGAAAAGGTTTTTACTATCTGGAAATACTATATGTACATGTTTCGATATCATGTAAATAAATAAGCATATGAAAAAAGTCTAAACGAACACAAAATTAGAAAATTGATTCTCTCCACATGTGCAATTTGGTATAATAGGTCCTAAACGAATCCAATCACCATGACAACGCCTTAAGCTTAAAGCCTTCCATCTTGTCCTAACTCCAATTTTTCCTTCGCCTCTGCAATGACCGCCATCCATGACACGTGATTGGCATTCGACACATACTGGGACACTAGTTTCTAACTTTGCTGCCCAAGTACTTTCACAATTTTCTCTCTTGTATGTTACCTTATAATGGACGCAGTATGAATATCTACACAAAAAAGAGTACAAGGTTAATTCCCCATGAAACAAATAAATAATTGAATTTATAAAAAGCCTAACGAACTATGTAAACATAGTTAAAAGTCGATGTAATCACCCTGTCAGTATTTAAGGTAGATTTGCATAAGAATTTGAGCGAAATAAATACGCTTGTTTCGCTTAAAAGTTGACTTCATTTATACTCTAAAAATTTATTTATCTGCGAATATTTTTCGCTTAAATTCTTAAATCGAAATCCACCTTTAAAAATAAATAATTGACAAATTCTAACACTAAATATTCCCCAAAATTCCTATGGCCTTTAACCCTATTAACCACGGTCTTTTTTTTCGTTCGAAACGATGGGGGATGGGGGAACATAAAGTGCCCGCGGCCATTTTTTGCCGAACCGTCGATGCTTATGATACGAAACTTGATAGACTTATAGAACAAATCAATACAAACACTTTGATAACAAAAAATTGACTTGATGACGTCATTTACACCTGCTATGACGTCATCAATAACGAAAAATAGTTATGGCATAAAACTCGGTACAGTTATAGAAAACGTCAATGTAAACAGTTTTAAATTATTTTTGGTGTAATAGTGTAAAATATTGTAAAAACTTTGTGGTCTTTTATTTCCGAACCACTAATACTTATGGCGTGAAACTTGGTGCACATATAAAAAAATGCAATACAAACACATTGCAATAAATATGTTTGAGTTGATGACGTCATTAGGACCTGCTATGTGGTCTGTAAAATCTATACTCTGGTCTGTAAAATATAAAATCTGGTCTGTATTTTTCAATACTATTGTACATTTCATTCAGTATTTCTATAATTAACACATACCAGTTCCAAAGTTAGTCTAACAACATCAGATATCATTTTAGCAAAATTTTACATTTTCAAAAAATTTACCCCCTGTTCAGAATTAGGTTACCCCGGAAAAATAACATAAAATTTCCAAAAAAAAATTCATGGTCAAATTCCTTGATAAAAGTTGGGAATAGTAACCTAATTTCAATACCATACCATTAATAGAAAAAGATTTATCGCCAAATGAAAATGCCGCGGGCACTTTATGACATAATTTCTCGATGATAATTTTTCTGCATGAAATGAATAAGGCAGCCTTTACATGGAGTTTCACCTTAAACGATCTTGCCTTTGATTGGCTTCTTCCTAGCGAAGAGTCCAATCAATTGAAGGTTGTTCTAGGGTGAAACTCATTTAGGGGTCCATGCAAAGGCTGCCTAAACCTACAGCTCCTTATCCGGATTGTGTATTGTCATTCGTATTCAGTGGGCTATTGCAATGTGCCGTTATTTTAGTAGCTAATTTAATTTTTAAGGTTTGGAAAATCACGCTTTAGTTTATTGTTGAATATGAAAGCATTTGTCCTATGGGGGCAGATTCCGCCCCTCTCCCCTCATCCATGTAATAACTTCCGAACCACTATAGCGATTAATTATTTAATGGCTAATTGGAATTAAATTTTTACGCAAGCATGTTTTACAATCTGAAGATTTTAAGAATTTAACCATATGATGTGCTAATGATGTGCTTCCATTTTGAATTTTTTAGATATTATAAGCATTCAAAGTTTTGGGTGCTGATAATGCACAATTGTGTCATAAACTCTTCAAAATATTCGGAGTAAGAATATTCTTAAGAATCTTTCGAGCACTTTCATATTCAACAATAAAATAGAGGGTGATTTTCAATCCTCAATTCCCCTTTAACTAAGATAAAATCGAATAAATGTTAAGCAATCAGACTATAATGTACAGCTTAAAGTTAATTTAAAGATTCCTATATTAACTTACGTTGGTGACATCCTTGTCCTTTCAGCATTTTCTGGACTATCGTTGTATTTTTCTGCAGGTAGGATATTTTCGTAGAAGTAACTTCCGAACTTAGGTCTTCTGAATGCAATGGGTAGTATAAAAGCAGTAGTTGTATCTAAAAATTATAGGAAAATTCTTATTACATGGCACGATGACCTTGCCGTCATTGGCATTGAACTTATTGGAGACCAGATAGACTGCTGCCTTAAAAGGTCGTTACAATGAGGTTTGGTGAGAGAACTAAATTTAACTAAAAATAAATCAATGTATAATAATGCCAAGTCAGTAGAATTTTTGGTCACTAAAAGTACAGATGAGAATGGTAGCTACATGCAAATAGAAAATGTAGCAGCTGGCATTGGCTTTTCGAGCTCTAACTGGGGATTTGTTTTAGCATGTAAGAAATATTTACAAATCTCCATTTTGTAGCCAATAATAAAATCTATATATTTGCATTGAAAAATTATGAGCCATCTCGAAATTATTTTGGGTAGAAACTTTATAAATGTACCTAAATTTTCAATAAACAATGTTACGCAAATGAGGCAGCAAATTGATTGGCTACTCGATACGAATAAATTAATCGTTTAAAAAGTCGTTAACTCGATACTTACGTTGACTTTTGTCACATATTTGATTTAAGTTGCAACCACGTGTTTGTTTTAAAGGTGGACATCGTTTGCCACCATTTTCAGGATACTGTAGAACTTTACGAGTTCGTTTCATTGTACCAAATCCACATTTTGCACTGCATTTTCCCCATTTCTCCCAATCACTCACTGCACAATGACGTGGTTCTAATAAGAGGAAAATAATCATTTTTAACTTCAGATTAAAACAAGATCTTACAGGATCGGTCAAACACTCTAACACTTCTAAAATTAGCTGCAGAAAAAGTTAGTTATTGTCTTCGTCAGCACAGAGTGTAAGTCTATCGAATACGGTTCTGTTTTTTCTTTGTTCGGGCAGTGTATTGCCATACATGCCAATATAACTAGACTACACAATCCTACCAAATACGGAGAAATACCTGATCGTATTCCGGCAGGATTTCACGCTATACAGTTTAGTTAAATTCATAATGAAATGATATAGCTTGCTTATCAAGTCAGAACTCAGTGGGCAAAAACTTGTTTAAAGTCCGAATTAGAGACGCTAGAGCAATGTTGAAAACTTTGTTCTCGCGTCTTTACTGTGGACTTTGAACAAGTTTTTTCCCACTGAAGAAGCGTAATAAACGGACTGCCTAAATGATTTTATTAGCTATTGAGAAAAAAAACGTTTGAACCGATGATAGACCATCACAAAATTACATTCCAAAAGCAATTTGTTTGGTGCATAAACTAAATTTTACTTGATACACTGGGCCATATATTGTACAGTTTATGGAAATATCAAAGACTTTTTTTAACACGTACAATAAACAATTCAATAGAGGAAAAGTTTTTTTATAAAAGAATAAATTGTATGTTGATTTTTATAATATAAATATAAAATAAATGCCGAAGTAAAAACTTGAAGAAGTTGTTCTAGCGTCTTTACTGCAAACTTTGAAAAAGGTTTTGCCTAATTGCTAAGTGCTAAATTTGTTCTTTTTTCGTTTTATTTGTCAAAAGCTAGTATATACGAATCCGATTCTGTTTAAATCAGGATGTTTATGGACAAATTTAGCGGTTTCCTGTAATGTAAATTCTCCCAGCATGGTTACTTTAATATTTGAATCAGCATGGTGACTTTAATATTTCGATCAGTATTAGGTCAAACTTTAGCAAAAAATATTGAGAGATAAAAAAATATAAAGCTTGGTCAGGTTAATAGCAAGGATACTAGTAAATATATATGACAAAATATGTAAGATCTCATGAGCAAAAGAGTACATCTACAAGCACTCACATAAATATTTGAGATAAAAAGATTCTAGCAAAATTTCCGAATTTCAATTTAGATAAAAAGCCGGTCGTTTTCCGCATTTGAAACTCACCAAAATTCATGAAATGCCTTTTTATCTATACGTTTGCTTATAGCTCTGTTGAATCTAACAAAACAGGCACATTTTTGAGATACAAATTATAGAGTGTGTGACCATGATAAATAGCTACTTCCAGTCTTAAAATAGTTTCCAAATATCACCTGCGAGGAGTATTTTTTAGGTATAGTTTATTGCTGGATAGCTGAAAACTATACTAAAAACACACTTCACTGGTGATATCTGGCATCTATTTCAATGCTTGATTACTTACGATTACATAACATCTGTACTTTATCAATATCTTCACAACAATCGTTTGTAAACTTACAATATCTATCGCAATAACATATTGTATTCGTTATACCACGTGTTCTGTTATTTTGTACTCTAACAAAACATTGAGAATCTTTATCATCGCAGCATTTTAAATCACCACTTGGTCGTTGATCACACATTCCATGGCAAAAGTTCAAATAACATTGCAGAAGTATAAAAATAATCATGCATCTTGCTGTGAACATCTTTTCTTGACTTTTCTTGACTTTTCTTTTCTTGTCTTTTTTCAAATTATTCTGTTGTTGTGGACAATAAATTTGCAGAGTATGTTCCTTTATATAGATACTTTGTATATTAGGTTTTTGTTATATATTTTATTAATCTAAAAAAGAAAGTCGGAAATTATATAATTATATAATTTTTCAAAAACACCTACATGTTTACAATTTAAATTCCCTAATCTAATCTATTCGACTCATACTTAGCTATACATTAGCACCTAATACCCTTGTCGATTTCATTTAAATATATCATGGTCAAACGGTTCAAAGTTAAATGAAATTGAGAATAACTTCTGTACAAAAAGAAAAATAAGTTATTGTAATGCAACAAGTTTTCATTACTTTGTGAAAAGGTCTGCACAGATCAACCAATAAATAAATTTCATGAAAATGAAACTGCACAAACATCATCGAGCTCGCAATGGGTTGATTTCTTCGGTACTTGAAACATATCAAATAATTTCGGATTCGTTTATGGCTATGAAAAGTATAGCTTTTGACAATTAAAACGAAAAAAGATGAGATTTTGAACAAATTTGTAGCACATGGGCAAACACTTGTTCAAAGTTCGCAGTAAAGACGCTAGGGCAACTTCTTCAACGTTGCTCTAGTGTTTTTACTTCAGATTTTGAACATGTTTTTTTTTCATTGGTTAACCATACTTCACTTTTAGACCATTAGAGGAAATATGACAGAACGTCCCATGGCGTCAACCCTGCTTCCAATTCAATTAGCTCAAACAAAATAAGGAACAGAAACATTGCTTCAATTCTTTGTGGTAGCACAGCTATAAAACAGAAAACATCGTCTAGCCAAACTCCAGATGCATAAAAAAATGTAAGTAGTCCTTGTTTCAACATCTTACATCTAGCTAGCGTATCTCATTAATATTTCCTTTTTTTAAATATGTGCTATGGATTCCCATTTAACATCCAATAATGAAGGGGGGTTATGTCATCAATAAACAGAAGATCCAGCCTGCAAAAACCTGTTTAAAGTCAGCAAAATAACGTCAAAACAACGTTCCAATAACCTTTTTCTAACGTAATTTTGCTGACTTTGGACAGGTTTTTTTTTCGGCAGGGGGATAAATACTTAATTTTTGTTATCATTACCCCCTGCTAAAATATGAAGAACAACAAAAGAATAACTGTTAACATTGTAAACAATGGAAGACAATGGAAGACACATGTCTTTCATGAAAAGGGATATGATTAATAAACCACATAACATAGTTGACAGGAAGAGAATAAAAACATAAAGTCATAAAACTCATAAAAAAGTATTTTGAACAGACACTGTCGCAGAATAACAATAAACAATGAAATTAAACAAGTGATCAATTAAGTTAATTGACATAAATTAATTGTCATTGAGCAAACAACATGTTTGGAGTTAGCTTACATTTCATTCAAAATTCTCATTTATCGTTTGATATCCAGTGTGTCATATTAATCTCGGCTTCATGACTTTGTTTACCAAATCGATGTTGATGAAAGGCACAGAATTTCTGGAATCTTGTCAAATTCCAATCTTACCGCGTCACTTAACCGCGATTAATTTGTCACTAAATAGGACATGGCAAAAATATATGGTTCAAACACAAACTTACCTGTCCAAAAACTTATTTAAAGTCCGCAGTAAAGACGCCAGAACAACGTCGAACGGCGTCCTAGTGTTTTTACTGCTGATTTTGAACAAGTTTGTTCCCGCTGGTAAGTTTCCATATTGTTTACTTTTATTTGTTTATTATTATCTCAGTTGCAATCGCCTTCCAGGAATCATCTAAATATATCTTTCCAAGAGCATCATCTGGTATAGTTTAACGAAATTACATACAATACGATTGATTTTAAGGACGCAGCAGGATTATTGACTCCACACTCATCACTGTAAATATTAGCTTCCACTCAGGCGTCTTTATTGTTTATTATTAACATTGTGTTAACTCAAAAGGGTATTTGTTTCTCAATTACTCATTCTAGTTTGTCCGGATATAGAACTAATCCATTGAGCTAGTCATAAAGTATTAGAATATCAATTTCTTATTATCTAATAAAGTTTATTTTCATTGCAAACTCCTGAATTGTGTGAAAATAAAATATAACGACTGGCTGCTCAACGTACAAACTTGTTGCAACGCAAAATCTTCCTTGCTGTGCAGTAAGTCACTGCACAAAGAGAAAGTTCAACTGCTTTTAGCAGCCAACACATCGTTTTCACTATTTTGTTAATGTTGTTTTTTGGTAGAAGTTATAACTAAATTTGATTGAAAGCAAAACTTTCAATGTGTTAGACGTTTTCAACATTTTGTTCCAAAATCAATGTTAGGTATAAAGACAGTAAATTTAATCAAATTCAAGATTTTGAAAAGATACAGAAGGGTCAACAAGTTTTCCCCCAGTGAGCAAAAATCATCAACATCAC
Source organism: Neoturris breviconis (assembly GCA_032360805.1). Lineage (NCBI taxonomy): Eukaryota > Metazoa > Cnidaria > Hydrozoa > Anthoathecata > Pandeidae > Neoturris > Neoturris breviconis. The sequence continues at coordinate 9,354 of JAULBZ010000690.1, forward strand.
AAAAATTGACCTTGTTGTTGAACATAATGATAGATATACGAATATATACTCTTGTCGGTGCTAGATGATGATTGCCTAAAATGATACTAATTGAATAACAAAACCTGTATTGATATCATGACATCTGGTTATAACACATATGGGCATTGGATTGGTTTCTTCAAGGTATAGAATCGTTATACGTATAGTTTATCCTGAAACTTCTCTCACATGTCTTCATAAGCGTCAGGTCACGTTATAGTATAACCATGGAAACAGCTATTGTTAGCCAATCAGATTGCACATTACGTAATGTTTTGATGCAAACATTATAACGGTACACCTGGTATCATCATTTTTATAACGGTATCCTTACCCTTACTTTATGTCCATCAATAAAATTAATTTTCTTGAATAAACTTATCCATTTATTATATCACATTCCATATTACCGTAATGCATCGATTAGGGGAGGCGTTTAATCAAAGCATCACGGTAGATAAATATTCAAACATTCGAAATAACAGCTGCAAAAATATGTCTGAATATCCTGAAGAAATAAAAAAACAATTAATGGGCTTGTGCACCTGGGATCATTAACTCTTTCCTGATGATCACCCCCGTTATTACGCTATTTTAACGGTCATTTTTTTCTTCTTTTTCATAATATTTAGGGGGTATTATTCTGACTTTTTGATAGCGTAATCCCCTTAAATATCAATTTCATTCCAGTGAGCAAAAAACCTGTTCAAAGTCAGCAGTAAAGACTTTAGAACAACATTGACATCGTCATTCTAGCGTCTTTATTGCGGACCTTAAACAGGCACTGTTATCCATTAAGATGACTCACCTGGTATCATTAATTTTATTAGCTATTTGCACATCATTTAATTTTAATAGCTAAACCACATGCTATAAATAATAACTACCTAATAAGTGTATTTACCTACATAAGTACCACGGCATGTTTCATCTATTGTCCAAGTTAACGTTGACATCATTATCGATCGCAGTTGAGACTTGCCTTAGACAGTGTCTTCCAGAGGTTTTAGTCCATCACATTTGTTAAAATCCTCAAAATCTGTATCTCGTCATAGTGTGAAAGGCTAACGAATATAGAATTGGTATAATGCATTTACGGCCATACACAGTCCAAATACGGAGAATTCAGCAATCTTCACGTTGTATCACGTGCCAACCTTGGGTTCTCATGGTGCTTCACTGGTGATGGTTAGTTAGATGCACCTTAACATCAATATGCAATAATAGACCTATTCACAAATACATGAAAACGAAGGACGGTTGCTTAAAGTAAAAATTTACTGCAATGCAATAACATTAGTGCAGTTCCTGCACAAAAAGGAAGGTATTGCTTTGCAACAAGTTTCTACTTTGAACAGCCAAACAATGTTTTCTTACATTCCTGCTACAAATATAAGCAATGAACCATCGCAGTACTATTGGTCAATTCATACCTACTTATGATTATTTCGATTTTTTTCCTAAATTTACTTTGAATCTTCCCGATGGTTGAACTTTGTCCATATCTATAAAAGTGAAATTTGTATTTAAAATAATGATTGTTAGGTATTGCAGGTGCGCTATTCCGAATGTATTCAAAGTGCACTCAATAATATATCTTTTAGTAGGTGCCCAGTGAGCTCATAATGATCAAACGTGCATGTCTACGAAATGTTGAAGCAACGCTGAAGACGTTAGTCAATCCTTATTTTACATCGTGTGGTCTTAGTGCATGGACAAAATTCACGTTTTTATAACGTATAGTCAGTCTCATATTTGAAAGGAAAATTCGTGCAATAATTAACTTTAAGTTACATAAAAGGCCTTAAATTTTGATTAGCAAGAAGAAGGGCACGAGCCTGGGTACTTAAGGCTGCTAGATACCACGGAAATGTTGTCGAGTTTGCAAGAAGATCTAAGATTCTAAGTCTTCTCTTTTTCATTTTTCGTTGCTTCATTTGTAAAGATCTATGCAGAAACACGACATCGGATCAGTGCTGAATCAACGCCAAACTAATGTCGCAACATTGTTTTGACGTTGTTTCAACGTTGATCCGTAGTGTTATATTATGACTTAAACAAGTTTTGGCGTCCAATGAATGGGATAAGATAAAGCCACATATAATCTAAGGAATATTGTGAAAGACCATTTATATGGAAACGTATAGATCAGTATACGGACTGTATAGCTATGTACCAGGGGACAATACTTGTTCAAAACCCGCAGTAAAGACGCTAGAACAACGATTTCAACGATCTTGCAGCAAAAACTAATCAATATCAATCTCGTTGACATAACACTCTCCATTGCAGATATATTTTAGAAAAACTTTTCGAATTTTAGCTTCTTTCCTAGTTGGCACACGACGTCAATAATCAACGTCAGAAAGAAGTCGTTTTGATGTGTGCTTGCAAGGTTATATATGTTATCAGTAAAACTGTTTTTTCAAAATTGCAGATGGCTCTTCTAACTCTTTATATTGTGTCTATGAGTTGACAAGAGAGTTTAAGTTTATTTTGCTGTGGGTGAACTTTTACACCTCCTTACAAATATCACAGTAACTTAGAATAATAATTGAAAACCACGTGTAAGATGAGCCATGTAACAGATACACAAATCATAATTTGTTCGAAATCAATTGTAGTACGTCCATAATTCATGTATACGATGAAATGTATTTCCTATAACAAAAACCCACATGTTGCTCCAGTCAGCACGCGAGTATAATCAACTTTTAAAAGACGTCGTTTTGATGTCGCAACGTCAGAATGACATATTTTCGACGTTGTATAGATGTCATTTGCCCATTGGGTGTTTTATATGCTGATATGTTAGATGCTCTAAACATTCTTGAAGAAAACGCATAAGAAATCCATGTACGCAATGGCCACACGATCGCAATGCCAATTTGTCGTTCTGAACCGACATTGTGTGCATGCTGGGTACTCACTTACGCCATAGTCAATTTATATTAAACCGTTGTCTCTTTTTACAAAACAAAAATCGTGAGGTTGAAAGTTAATCTAAATTCAGTCGTTTGAGTTAAGAGATAGACAGAAAAATAATATAAGCGAGACTTTCTACATTCTTGTCCGTCTATATAGTAGAGAGGGACTTGCTAAACAAGGCATAGATAAACATTTCAGTAACCTGATTAACCACTCCAGCAGTATATACATTGATACATCTTGCGGCTATATTGATGCACCATCTTTTATCCATTGAAGAGCACTTTGCAAAACATTCTGTCAACTGTCCAGTGGGCAAAAACTTGGTCAAAGTCCACAGTAAAGATGTTAGAACATGTTTGTAGACGTTGTTCTACCATATTTACTGCGGACTTTGAACAAGTTTGTGACCACTGCGTGATGCATAAACATTAGGAGTATTATAATCTCAAAATATTCGTTTTGTATACCACTGAAACTATACCAAGTGTTATGTCAAGGAGCTTGCAATGGCTTAGTTTCTTCGGTACAAAACAACCGTTGCAAGATCGTTGTCTTTACCTACTACTACTCTTCTTCGTTATAAATGTTATTTTCAAGATGATCGGTTACCTTAAGTCAGTGTAAACCCTTTTATTGAAACTATATATAGCGTTAATGCTTTGTAAACACTCTTGAAAAATAAAGTTACGTCAAAACTCATTGTCACATTACGGAAGAAATGTATATTGAAATCTAATTCATTGACACTTCGTAATGCCGTTAAATGCTAGTTAGCAAGTTACACTGAAGACGCATAAGAATTAAAACACAGTATCACATCCTCTCTTTATATTCTTTGTCATAAATGTTGCGACTAATTAAAAGGGTTATCGTATTATATATCTCAGTAAACACACCACATTCCTGACATTCAAATTACTGTTAGCAAACGTCAAGATTTAAGTGACCGCCAATAATATAAAATTTACAGAGAAGAGTGCTGGATCACTGATCTTGTAATGGATTGGTTCCTTCCTATCCAAGCAATCAATCCATTACAAGCTCGTTGACATAACACCCTTCTGTGCAGTTTTATTGTTGTTAAAATGGATCATTAGTTTCTTTACATATACCAAAAAGGTGTCGTAACGAATATTTAAGAGAGGCTCTTCAGAACTGTTTCGGAAAACTTCACTTTACTGTCATTTATGCTGCTAGAAGTATGACTATTCACAAGAGGCATTCGAGAAGAAACGTATCGTGTAGTACTTTAATAGCTTTCCAACGTTGTTTTACGATACATTATCATTATAGAAAACATAAAAACATCTGAAGTAGGATCTGGAATCTCTATCATAAATAGTAATGAATTTAATCGGTTACTTATTCCTTTTATAGTGTGCTAAATTTATGATCAATATTCGTTTTTAACACATCCTTTTGCTATCTAACTTGTGGTATTCAAACCTCGTGGAAATAGTATTCAATCAATATTTGAATTACCTTAACGAAAGAGTTTGAAACAAAAGATGTATTTTTATGTTCAACGTACATATCCATGTGTCTTCACTTATAAATCTTATAAATCACTACATTTTGAAGGGTGTGAATCGAGATTTCATAAAGCACAAGTAAGTTAAATCAAGGTTAAAGTCTTTCTTATAGCATTTTAATGTCAAAAGCATGTATTTTTCTTTATTAAGACATGAGGACCAATCACACATATTTGTTACAAAAACATTTTTTGGGCAGATATAAGAAAACTAAATATGACCAAATACAACGAAAATGAAGCTACACCGAAGAGTGTCACGTCAACGGGCTTGCAACGGATTGGTTTCTTCGGTACGACGAATTGATTGGATGTTTGGTACGAAGAAACCTATCCATTGCCAGATCGTTGACTTAGCACGCTTCGCCGTAATTGGTGGATATATAATAAAGCTAACTGTAGAATGTATATTTTATAACCTTCAACACATCACAGAATAAATTAACATTTACCTCACACAAGTTTTGTCAAAACATTAGTTTTCATCACTTCGTCAATTTGTTAGATGTTATTAGAAAGGATGTATAAAGTTAGATAATATTTTTTCAAATTTACAAAGAAATCATAATATTTTCATTGACAATATAAAGAAAAATATATCATGAATAAGATACAAAAACGAGGGTAATCATATTCTACACCTCGCCGTGGGCAGAAACGTGCTCAAAGTCAGCAGTAAAGACGCTAGAACAATGTTGAAGATGTTGTTATAGCGTCTTTTACTGCGGACTTTAAACAAGTTTTTATCCGGTATCCATTTATTCTTTGTGAACTGTGAGGTTTTTTTAATGTCAGCAAACAATCTCCTTGCATAAACAAAACGTACAGTTATGCAAACAGAAACCTTTCATTCATATTGAAGGAGTGTAATGGCGTAAAAGATTACAGATTATGGCCCCGGATATTTCCTTATACGGAATGTGCATTTGCGGCAATTATAATATGAATATTGTCTTTAGATTATTGTTGCACTAGAAACAATGGCGAAGTATAAAGCGCTGATGGTAGATGTGAGTAGATACTCCTCTAAGCACTTAAGATGTAGATTGGAAGTTGTTCTAGTGTTGTTTGAGTACGGATGTGCGATCTGTTTTTTTGTTTACAATCATCGGAAATAGTCGACCATCTGCACATAGTTTTCTATAGAATGAATTGCTCCAATAAGCGTAGAATACATCAACACGAGGTGTTGGCTACTCAAAGTATAACTTGATATAATGTCTTCCTTTTTGCGCACTGCAGTGAATATGTCTATTGCTCCAATGACAGAATTATGTTATGCTGCAGTATAATTCAAGAGAATTGTCGTCCGTTTGATTTATCCCTTTCTCTATAAGATTCCCTTTCAAAAATAAGATTTGCAGAGAAGAGGGGTGCTGATTCAACGATCTTGCAACGGATTAGTTTCTTTCACACAAAGAAACCGATGCATTGCAAAATCTTTAACATATCTACCCTTCTGTTCAATTTCATTTTTTCTTAAAGTTTGTTCGAATTTCTTTTCTGTTAAATCCTACAAAATTTTAAAAGTAGTCCACCCAAACGAAACGAAACATCACAATATCGCTTGCATAACTGAAATAAACTGACATGAAATTGTGTTTAAAAACGACATACCAATACTCGTTTTCTAACATATCTTCCAACGTTTCTTCGTGCCAGAGATAAGTTGAATACAATCTTTCAAATTCGTTCAAAAAAGATTCAAACAAAATCGTGAAAATGGAACAATTATGGATAATATGAATAAGTGTTAATTTCCGATAGCATTAATTGCGTTATTTAATTAACACTAATGTGTCAATAAAACGATGTAGCAATTAATTCATTTATACATAATAACAATAAAACAATAGAAATCCATTTAAATATAACAAGGAACCAATGGAATTATTTCCCCTTCGTAACCTGTTGCAAACGTTTAATTATAAACAGTATCGATAATATGTTTTCTTTGTTCCCGCTTTCAAAGCGCCATCAAAAATTATTGATATTACAGATGCATGCTATGAAGTTTACATTGTACAGCATATATCACATGTAATGAATGAACTCAGTTGACAAATACCTGTTCAAAGTCTGTAGTGAAGATGCTAGAATAAACGTTGAAAATGTTGTTCTAGCGTCATTACTTCAGACATTGAACAAGTATTCGTCAACTGGGTAATATAGATTTTTCAGGATTTCATAGAAAATGACACATCTCCGATACATAATATAACATTGAGTAACAGAGGCGGGTGTGTTGTCATCTATTTATTCATTGATAAAATATTCAAAAGACATACATAGTAATTGTATCTAAAACTGACCCATTATGGTCCCCCCCTAAACTCTGTCATGGATTAAATCTCCTGCTCTTAATTTTTCTCCATAACAGCTTGCTTCGCCCCTAAAGATTTTCTCGTATAATTTCGCACCCCTTAAAACTCCTCTCTTGTGTAACATGTTGATCCCCATGCCTGAAAACAGTCCAATCTTATTTCCGCACCTAAAGTCGCATGATATTTTCTACTCTAGAGAATTATTTCAGGAAACTCCTAAATTGCCCTGACGTTTTCTATGATATTCTCCACCTAATTGAACTGTTCCAAGATATTTCCTACCCCATTAAATTTTTACCATGATATTTCTTAATGTCCTAAAGTTCCTGAGAAAAGTGTCATATAATAGACCGGTTCACATATAATGAACGGGGCACTGGTTGCTTCAAGTAGAAACTTGCTACACAAAAAAGGAAGTTAATGCATTGCAACACGTTTCTTCTTGGACCAACCAACGCCCCGTTTCATTATTTCGTGAAAAGATCTATCAACTCACCTATCTACTCTGTAACAAACCTGATGGCACAATTAAAGTAGCTAAAAGTAAAGTAAATATAACTTGGAATCTTTTTAAACAATTGAGCTTTTGAACTTCGCTCGCATTTCTTCATAGGCTAGTGCACATTTGGACGCAAACATTCCAATAAATTCACTCGCAAATAAAATAAAAAATACAGCTTTGTTTCAGTTGGTTTCAGGCTATTTATCTCAAAATTTTGCTCTAAAACCTACTACTGTTTTGGTAGGGTTAAATCAACTAAAATTGGCCACAATTTAACAAATGTTATTTACTCGGTAGCTACGAAGAAACCAATCCATTGCAAGATCGTTTCTCAGTACTCTCCTCCGTAGATTTCATTTCGAATTACGTAATATTTATTGTAATTATTTTTGGATTTATAAGCATTTCAGTTTTTTATGCTTTTTGCACGAAAACCAGGCGTTGGCTGTCACCATTTAATAAAATTACTTCTAAAGATAATAATCTGGCATAAGTATTAATAACGTGCTTATGTACATCATGGAGGTCCAGCTTCATCAAAAAGAATCACCAGCATCAGTTTTGAAAAGTCTTAAAATTCTTGGGCTTACTGACTAAAATATATTTTCCAATTATCTGCTTAAATCTGTTAATGTTTCAATATATTAACTTACGCTAATGACTTATTCTGAAAACTCACATTTAGAGTACTAATTTGTTGACGCCTAAAATTGAATTCATTTTTTGGCGAAATCACTTCCGAATTTTTACATTATACATGAACGGGCCAATATCGAGGTCAATATAAGTGATCTGCTAGGTTTCTCATTTCGCCGGTAACATCACATGTGACCTTTGATTTTGGCATCAAATAAAACTTCTCATGTATTCATCATATAGCTAGTTGTTCATTCATAATACAGCATGACAGGCTACCTAGTGGGCACATGACTTCAGAACAACGTCGAAAAACGCTAAAACGACATCGTGATGTCGTATTGACGTTCTTTTGACGATATTCCGACGTTACATGCCGGCAGGTTATTAACAACAGTCATCATATAGGAACTGCAAAATGCTATATATTTTGGATAACTCAATCGTAGTGGGAACACACCGTCGGATTTGCGTCTAAACAACGTCAAAACGATGTTACAACGTCCGTTCGTCGTTTTTTTGACGTTGATCCAACGTCATATGCCTGTAAAAATGTTACTGGAATAAAAACGGGCAAAATAATGTCGACAAGATTTATTAATTATTCGTTATACAACAAATACGTCTTACAGTATATCGAAGTAGACACTGTCTGCATGGAATGACTCATCAGAATCAAAAAAAACGTTGTTCTGACGTCAAAACGTTGATTTTGACGTCGAATCCGTGACCATTGGGGGACAAAGATAGCTAAATTAAAAACAAAACAAATACTTCCTAACCTGATACTTGTTTTAACCAGTCAGTACGAAACGTCAAATCAGACGTCATTCAGAAAACCTAACTGACATTAGACACCATGTGTCTTGTTGGCAGTTTCAACTTTTCTTAATGTATGAATGAAAAAATCGTCTATTTTTGTTAGAGACACATAAATGTGTAGACGAAAGTTTTGTTGATAGATCAAATGATATCATCGCAAATTAAATAGACGCACCGTTTGATGACGTCACTGACTTGTTCTTTATGTTTTTAGTGCGTTGTTTTTATTTGAGTTTATAACTAACTCGTCCAAATCTTCATATTTTGTATAACTTTTTAAATTTGATATCTTTTGTCATACAAAAACATAAACGCATTTCAGTAAAACACATTAAATGAACGGTAAATATTCAAATTGGATTTTGTTGTACCATAGTATTTCTATGGTTGTACTCACCTAGCAGTCAAACGATCAACCTTGAAACAGTGAACGTCGATTAGTGTATCCACAAGGATTCATCCAATATTTAGTTTTTATAAACATTTTTTGATAGAATCTGTAACATTACTTGAAAAAGGAATAAATCAACACTATGGAGGAGTGATTTTAGCGGGTAGACTTTGTAGCCAAAAGCTTTGCTCAAAAGTCGTTACTCCGCAGTGATTATTTGATTCTATGCCGAGCACTGATCTAGTGAGAGCTACAGATGAACCCAGTGGGTAAAGACTTGTTCAAAGTCCCCAGTAAAACGCTAGATCAATGTTGTCCTAGCAACTCTACTACAGACTTTGAACAAGTTTTGTCTACTAGGACCGGACAGCCTATACCTCTCTAATCGTCAAAAGTACCGGATATCAAGTATCACCGCTGATTTCCGACAATTACTTTCATTCTTCTAGCTATCTTCAGTCTATTAGCTGGCAAATCTTTATCATGTCGTTGCTGTCAAGCTATTTTAACTGTAAATTGGCTAAGGTTATTTACGAATTATATAGTTACGTATTCTCCGAAACAGCTACTAATTCTTATTATATCAACTAAGTAAACTTAGCGATAGAAATAGAAACTTGTATATATCTGACTTACATATATCTTTTTTAATCTGTCACAGAAGTGACAAGCCATGCCATTTTGTCCACGTGATGTACTAGGTGAGTTATAAGCAAGTCATTCTGTTGTTTGGAAAGATAACAAATGATTATTACGCGGTCGTCTGATCAACGTTGAAACTACATGAAAGACTTGAAATTGCGTGAAAAGCATGCGCTTTACTGAATATATAAAATTGCTTCGCATTCACATGCGTGATGCATTGTTCAAGATAGTTGACAATAAAAAAATTGAAAATAAAATGAAACATCACACTCAATGGGCAAAAACTTGTTCAAAGTCGGCAATAAGACGCTAGAACAGCGTCGTTCGACATTGTTCTAGCGTATTTACTTCGGACTTTGAGCAAGTTTATGCCCACTGGAACAGTGTGAAACACTACTAAATACGGTCTTGATCCCGTAATAAACTGTGTGTTATTGCCCAAAATAATAATACATCACAGTCCGTACTCAGTAGTCGTTTACACTGTGTTAACTGTTTTTCTTATCTGTAAAATATTATTTTGCTGTATATGATTGTTAAATAGCGAATATGGGTCGACAAATATCAATGCAACCTTTCTTTTTCCTTGTTATTCACTTTTAGATGTTTCCCAGCAGTTAAAAACTTGTTCAAAGTCAGTAGCAAAGATGTTACAACAATGTTGAATACTTTTTTCTAGAATCTTTACTGCGGACTTTGAACAAGTTTTTGATTACTGGGTTACGCTTTTAGAATTGTAGATTTAATGATGTAGGTTCTATTTACCTGTGTTGTGTTTCATAGTGTTAAATGATGATGATGTCCAACCAAATCAACAATAAACAATGATTTCTACATATCGCTTTCCCTTTTTATAACATCAGTTAATCTAAAAAAGATAGTCCAAAACAATCAACGGAATTTCCTTCTTAACTCATTCAAAGATAACAATATGTGTTTAGACTAATAACAGTATCGAGCCAAAATAATTTTGGCTTAAAAAAACCTTGGAATTGTTTTTAAAAGTAACTTTGTCTACCGTGTCAGAAACAATATACTCAACTTATGTCAAAAATGCGCAACACAATACTAAAACATATTGTAAGATACAACCGGTATATCTTTTTTGAAATTTTAATCTCTAAAACAACTGTAGCTAGGTCTTGTGGATTTTATTTATTTGGACAAAATCTTTTTTTTTTGTCATAGAAACAGAATACGAACGTCATATTGTTAGATCATTGTATTTAGCAGCACTATTTGGGTCCTTAATAAACAAATAAGAAACTTAAGTTCCAAATGGTTAGGAAAAAGTAAGCCACAATTATGGTCTTATTTGGTAAAAAGGGAAATTCTTGCAAAAATTCGGAATTTTAACTTTGACAATAAGCCTAAAATATTTAATACCGAAAGTTCGATTTTGTTCCAAGAGCCTGCTAGAATCAAGAGAATTTTTCGAATTTGTAAAAAAACCTAAGATCCTAAGTCCACTCGATAAATCTCTAGGGACATTTCATGGTTGTTTTCCGCACTTGTGTTTTACTTGTGGTGTATATTACTCTTTAAAATTCTCAAGTTTTATCATAATTTATGACCTTGATTGCAGTTTTCGCTCAAGTCCTAAGTTTCTTATAAAATCTCAATAATAACATTTGCAGAAAAGAGTACCGAGTTAACGATGTGCCAATAGATATTATTATATATTATTATTATATATATTATTCGTAGCTAAAAAACCAATCCATGGCAAGCTAGTTAACCTAACACCCTTCTTTGTAACTTCACTTTTGTTGAGTTTAGTCAAATTTAATTTCATTTGAAGCTACTAAAATATTTTACGTTTGGAACAGTTACAAATTCGTTAAATTACAGTTGCCTGATATAAAATTGTTAAAAGTCAATAAAAACACAAGAAATTTGGCCAAGTACACCTTTCTAAGCATCACTAGGGTGGAAATTGGCCCTCTTATCTTCAAGATCTCAGAAAATACAAAGTTTTACAAAAAAAAAAATGTGTAAAAGAAAGAGCATGTTCTTAAACGTTGATTAAACATGTTTTTCAGAGGGGACACCCATTCAGTCAATATTTACTGATGCTTGTATATTAGTCGAAATATAAAATAACTGAAAGGATTATGAATTTCAACCTTCCCCCTGGTACTAATAGTTTTAATGTGGTTATCAATCACAGCGTGGTCTAAGAGTCTTAAGAATGTGGTTATCAATCACAACATGTTCTAAGAGTCTTAAGAATGTGGTTATCAATCACAGCGTGGTCTAAGAGTCTTGAGAATGCGGTTATCGATCACAGTGTGGTTAACATCCCTAAGTAAATAATCCCATTCTATTTATATATGTTTTTAATCTTTATATAAATCAAATCATGATGACGTTATGTTATGAAAAAAACAAACTCCTACAGTAAAAGCGCTGACCGTAATAGTAACTAGTAACCTCGTAATTGATTGGCTTCTAAGTCGGGGATAATCTCGTAATTGACTGTCTTCTGATTTGGTAATCTCGTAATTGATTGGCCTCTGAAATGGTAATCTCGCAATTAATCTATTTCTCGTAATATCTCTTCAACGAAGAAACCAATTCTAAGTTAGATGACTTAACAATTAAATTTAGTCGAATTATTATACGTAATGTAGAAAATTTTACGGTAACGGAGAGCACTGAATCGACGATCTTAGAACTGATTGGTCCATCTATTGGTTTACAAAACTCTTCTTCAGCGTCTTGACAAATAATGTAATATATATAATAATATCTTAGTTTAGAACGGTCTTGTGTTTTTTTTGTTAGCTAGAGCTAAATATTTGTACATGTCACTGTTTGAAATAAGAACAAATAATCATTGTGGAGAAGGGAGTTTTGAACATTGTTTCAGGCTTTCTAACCTGAAGCAATATTTGCAAATTAATCCTCCACAATGGTTAATATGTTCTTAATCACCATTATTGGCTAACATTTCATTTCTAGCGAAACTTGATAAGTGAAAATATACATAATATAGATATTTAGAGTCTGAAAATCTCAGGAATTTTGAAAACAGCCATTCTTTTATCTATGAAATTGCTTGGCCAAACAAAGGTGTCTGCCATGCGTCAAGTCTATTGAAATTGTTACTAAATAATAATTGTAATATGAAATTTAACCGATTTATAAAAATTATCAAAGTGAATGTATTTTTATGACGTTTACACATAGTTGATTTATTTTGGAGTCACCCGTTTCCTAGTGGGAAAAAACTTGTTCAAAGTCCGCAATATGGACGCTAGAACAACGTTCAAAACGTCTTTACTGCGGACTTTGAACAAGTATTTGCCCACTGGGTAGATGATAATTTATTAAAGAAAAAAATAGTCGACAAAATTTGTATGACAAGGCGCTGACCAAAAAAAAGACATTCCATTGAAAAACTCGCTGTGAATGCCATAAGAAGACATTCCATTGGTAGAAATTGACGTCATAAAAAATATAATCTTTACTCTGGCGGTTTTATTCCATAATGAAGTAAGTAACGGCAAGTTATGTCTTGTTCTTAAACATACTTCCCAGTAGGCACGCGACGTCTTATCAACGTCGGAAAGACGTCTTTTTGACCTTGGTAAGACGTCGTGTGCCGTCGAGTGTTTCTTCATCAACTCCCCCGAAGCATATTCTTTCACCTGCACCGACATTCGTTGAATTCAAGATTGTTCCTAAAGGACTTAAAAATTAGCCATTATAGCTACGTTTATTAAATTGTCTAGGTTTCTATGACAATCGAGCGGGCAAAATGTTAATACTGCATATACAACGCATTTTTTTATGTTGAAAAAAAAAGTTAGATGGCGTCAGAGATGTAACTAGAGCCTACATACATACAATTTTCTTTAGAGTCTAGCTATATCTGCTATAGTGGAAATTTACATATTCTTGTGTTTAATTTGACTAAATATGCTTTACGTACATAGACTACATATTGGATACCACATGGTGAAATATTTTACAAATTTACCGAATAAGCGTCTGGCGTTTTTTCAAAGTGAAAGTTTTATTTTAGAACGTCGAAGCAACGTATTATTTACGCTTGCAAGGTAGTGAGAATTGTATATCAGGTTATATGTAAGTCAATCAACAGATGGAGCAATGTTATCAAATGAAGACATATTCTTAAATTATTTCGTGACACGTATTGTTCTAACTATTGGTTCAACTGCCAAGTTTGCATTTCTAATTTTGGAGCATCCCCCGTGGACAAAGACTTGTTCAAAGGCCGCAGTAAAGACGCTCACACAACGTTTTCAACGTTGTTCTAGCGTATTTTTGTTGACTTTGAACAAGTTTTTGCTCACTGGATAACAATTAGAACTATTTATATTTATTTGTTTATTTATTATTATTTTGTTTATGGCACGCTTTATTGTTTACTGATCCGTAACTATGAGACAAGACAAATATTGTTGTGAAGTAAAAGAATGGAAAGCACCCAAATTATTTTTATTCTGTTCAAAATAACAGACATCGAAGAAAATTTTCGCGTTGTGTCAATTAAATCATAAAGATGTCTTTTTTAAAAAAAAGCTACTGTGCACGCAACATCCAACCAATAAAAGTCATCTATGGTGAAGGGACTTAAAAACTCATCATCTACCATCTACTATCATCATAAATATTTTATACAAAATGACATTTGTACAAAATTTTGGAATTTCAATTAAATACAGGAAGCCTACAATTTTAAAATTCTCATACTTTATGGAAACGGTTGCAGAAGAGAACATCTGTAGAGTGAAAAGTGGGCACACGACGTCAAATCAACGTCGAAACGACGTTGTTTCGAGGCTGATCCGATGTTATATCCCTATAGGGACATGCTTCTGTGCAAACATACCTCACTGGCACGCAACGTCTTATCAACGTAGAAAATACACTAAGATGTTATTATTAAGCAAAACTTTCTCAAACCTTAAGAATATCTTAAGAACAATTGATGGCTATAGATATGGAAATGCGTCAAAAATAAGCATGAAATCTTAAAGGCTAAGTTAACTAATACTAGTGCGTAAAAATGTCATAAGAGAACTTTACTTTAATTCCAAAGACGGCTGAGAATAACTAAAACAAAAGCTTTAATAGGTAATTTATGCATGTGCTTATAGAAAAGGTATTTTTAGCTTAATTTTGATGAGTTTAGTTACATTACGACTAAAAGTGGCTTATGAGATCTTTGCTAAAAAGTGTTATCAATAAAGGTAAAAGTACATGAGGCAGAAATTTCGAAGCAGATATATCACTGCAGGCGCACACGATGTCGAATCAGCGTCATCGACGTTGCTCCGATGTCGTGTGCCCACTACGATAGCAATATAAATTTGGTATCCGTATCGCAGTTGGTATGCGGACGTCATGTGTCGGCAGGGATATACCTGATATACGAGACTGTAATGTGATGGATTTAAGCACCGTTATAATCCTAAGTGCACTTTACATGTGGTATACTATATGGTGTTACAGTGCCTCTTTATTTTCAGTTTTAAGTAGATAACTGAGCTATGCAGCCTCATACGATACAACACTACTTATTTTTCACTTGACCTACGAGTCTGACGAAGTGAGAATTGCTACCTTTATCATGGATTAGACAATTCTGCACATCGTTAAAGATTACTGAATGCGATACCGGATATTTCGATATACGACACTGCGTATTACCATATACTGAGCCTAGGAGGTTTGTTGTTTGAATTTTAGCGCAAAATAGCAAAATCAGGGAACTTACGGTGCAATACGGCATTTACGGCGGTAATGTGGCTACGGGACTCTATTCCATCATACTGAGACAACCGAAACCGTATTCGATATTTTTTATCCCGTTAATATTATCGACAAGTTTTACTGAAAGTAACTTCCTTTTGGTAACGACGAAACAATCAGTTCTGAGATACTTGACACAATTCTAATGCGCTAAAGACTACCCAATACGGACTCGTATAGCTCTTTATAAGGACTGTGTATTACCATATATAGCAATACACAACCCATATACGGAGTTATATGGGTCCGAATTCAATAACCATTCATGCTGTAATACTGACAACAAAAACTACACATCTCCATTCTACCACGTTGGCAAAAACTTGTTCAAAGTCCGCAGTAAAGACACTAGAACAACCTCGATATACCTTATTGCAGACCTTAGCCAAAAGTTTGCCCACTGGGTACTTGGTGTATGACATATAAACAAAAGCGATAACCTTCGAAACTGAAAATCTAATTTTCAATATCAATGTACACCTTATGTTATAAACGAACTCCGCACATATCACAGTATTCGTTATGCAAAGTCTGAAGTGTCTTTCCCGTATGTGGTTTACATACGTAGCCAGAAATGTTGTCTTTAAGATTTAATCGGCTTAAAGGTGAAGTGTTTTAACTTTTAAAATAACTTTTAAATTGAAAATAACAAAGCATCGTGCCAACACAATGACACAGTTGACATAGAGAATTTCAAATATTCTTTGCAGCACGCATGTTGTCCAGTCCTCCCATGGTAAGTTTCTTCCATTATTATTACGACTGTGTTTTACAGTTCTTTTAGATACACTGTGTGACCATGGACATGTTTGGACTATATTAATCCTTACTTTATTTAAAAGTTAGGCACCGATCTATTCCTCACCTCGCACCGTAAAATCCTTTATCTAGCGCCCACTCTTGCAAGAAGCGCCCAGTATTCTAATACTATTAATACTAAGTAGGAAGAGGGACGAAATCCGCCCCCATCACATATTATATTTTATAACTCTCGATTGGAATACGCTATGTGCTGAAAAATAGTTCTAGTATTCATCCTTTAGACAATGTTGAGGAGCTCTTTAAAAAGTCTAGTGTTAGTGTTAATTTGGTTAAGGAAATATGAATTAACATCCTCCTCTATGTTTACTTTATTCTGTGTCCGTAGAAAGAGTTATTGAATGTCACTAATTTAAGACACCAGGACAATGTTGATGAGGTTGTTCTAGCGTCTTTACTGCAGACATTGAACATATTTTCGTCCACTGAGATATAATGATCTATATTAAACGCAGAATGTTTATACAGAACTGTTTACTTTATTCTGTGTCCGTGGAAAGAGTTATCAACTTTTGCATATATGGGTATTGAATGTCACTAATTTAAAAACCACCAAAAATCTTTCAATTTCTTGTCAACATGGATTTTGTCAATGATTTTAGTTTTATCTGTGATGAAGCCAGACTATAAATATTTAGTTCTGATATCTAGTTATTCGCCCGTTTTGCACCCGTTTGTCGCTTTATTTTCTGTTTTTTAATCGTTTTTTGCCCGGAAATAATCATTTAATTTTCGCACACCTTATAAATGCGCGGATAAAGCAGCTCGAAAATTAAATGGAATAAGATATTGATTTATCATCTTCGTATCTTAACAATTTTTATAACCCTTGTATTTATATTGCATATTTCTAGTGTCCATATGACAAACAAAAGGCTATTGTTTTGCAAAACCCTGTTTGTTAAGAAAACATTTACTTCTGTATTTATACCATCCGAGCTTGGACTATTGTTTAACTATCGCTTAATTTTAGATGATTTATCAAAACTTGTTGAAACATGGTATGATTATTTTAGCTGCAAAATGAGCAAATTCCCCATAATACATTATATACACGAACTGTGAATTGACAATGCAGTTGACAAGTATATTGTGTATACACTTACAAACAATCTAGACAAACGGAAGCCGTGAAACAGTATTAAAAACATTTATGTGGTGAGCATTGTTCTTTGTTGTTTGTCAGATATTTATTTACATATATAAAGTGCATTAAAACAATGCTTTTGTGTAAAACAATGCTTTTGTCTCTCTTTCTGCAAAATAATGTTATTGTGGGATAATTTTCACAAGCATTTTGTTGAAGCCGGAAATAAAAGACAACAATAGATATATCTATACGAACAAGGTGTATCGGATAAATAATATATATTCCTTTTGGGAAAGCATATTTTTAAGCAAAATAAACGAAAATAAAATTACGCACAAAACGCAAAAACTAATACTAGGAAAAAATGAACTATTGTAACGAAAGATTTCTACAATGTATTCGCAGTGCCTGGCAATATAAGTAATGAGTATATGGCTTTCAAATCAAAGCTTGGTGGATCCGCTAAGAGAAGTTATTAATCTGTGGTCATTTCTTAGGTGTGACCGTTTGGCATTGTAAAGTCTGTCCTATTAAGTCTCAGAGGATCAAGAACCTAGTTTCTTTCTCTCTTTATTTTGTTATCTGGATGCCTTTTTAAAAACTCTAAACTAGAAATAAATTGACAGAAGGATCGTAGTCAAGATAGATAAAAGCATAGAAATGCTAAATATAACGGATTATTAACCCAAGCGTGAAAATTTGCTTGTAATTAGCTCTTGATGAAAGAATCCGAAAATCTGGTGACACCAAATGCTTCTCCTAGCAATCAGTTGTAAGATCGTTGACGTATATAAGCTACTCGTTCATTTGTTTACAGGTCTAGTTAATTCGAATCTACCAACCAGCGTAATTTGTGACCATTGATTCAGAGATTAAAAAAGCTG
>JAULBZ010000691.1:0-27714 GCA_032360805.1 Neoturris breviconis
TTTTACGAAAGAGGAGATAGAAAAGGCAACACATTCTTTAAGAAACAACAAAAGTGCAGGGAATGATCAAATCAAAGTAGAAATGCTGAAAAGCTCACCGCAGATATAATATATGAGGAGATTGCTAAAATTTATAACCAAACTGTAGAAACTGGTGAACATCCCAAAGAACTTATACACTGCACTACACTGCACTACAAAAACCGGGAAAGGCTAAAGGACCAGTTGAGAATCTACGTCCAATAACCCTTCTATCTGTGCTACTCAAGATACTAGCTATATATATATGAAAAATCGAATTATTGATCGACTAGACTCTGCATTTCTATCATCTCAAGCAGCATACAGATCAGGAAGAAGTACCACAGAACAGATCAACTTAGAGTATGCTGACGACATGTCATTTTTAACAACAAATTCTAATTATATAGAATACAACAAGAAATATTTACCTGAAAAGCTAAAATCTCGAAACCTTACCATAAATAAATCAAAATTTTGGTGCCAAAACCAAGAGGTCGTTAAATGACTACTTGGATAGTAATGATGAAACAGAAATTTTGCGATCTTGGAAAACATGGGAAGATGCATGCATTTTAGCAGAAAATAGGGAGGGATGGAATGTTGCATAATCTATGTGAGCTTTCTATCCGTCTCTATAATCATGCTCATACTGATGTATTTTCTTTGTACTGTCAATCTCGTTCCCAGGGCATATACTTTAACTTTTAGCTTAGTTACCTATACTTTTTTCTTACTACTCACTCATTTACTTCCAGTCTATTTATACGCAGATATTCTTAAAAGGCTCTGAGAACGAATTTGATGTTTTGATGTGTTTTTTCATATCCTTTATTCCGACGTAACTTAAGGTAAATTTTCGCTCAGCAGAATTTGCGCGCGGAGTCCGAGGAGGACGTTCTATTTTTTATTTTTTCGTGATGCAAAATGTCTTCGCTGGTGGAAATTCACTTTCATTCTTCATCTAAAGGTGGTTTCACACCGAGTAAAGGATTCTCTATTGGTTGCAATACAGATATAATAACACGGTATGTGGTGTGAGTTTCAACCAATAAACTGTCTTTTAATTTTGCAAGGAATTCTTTCCTTCAAGTAGGAATTAACCTTACAGAGATAAAACCATAGTCACAAGAAACTCATACTCTTTTTTTGTCACTATGATAAAATCAGTGTTTCTTTTTACACTTTTTATATTACATGATGTACAAAATATGTTAATAAATATGTTAATGATGACGATGAGGATGATTGCCAACTGTGTATTCACTCAAGTTCTCGTAGTATTTCAATAGTAATTGAGGTATCAAACAAAAAATATCAATTTTTTTTTTCGTTACTATAGCAAGTTCTGACCACTAAGTCACTGAACAAGTGGGCATTAAATAAAGATAATAAGGTAACCATCATAAAATAAAATAAATGTATAGTTAAAGTATAGTTACCACGTCAGAGTAAACTTTGTTTTTACCATCGTCAGTTTTTTAACCAAGGTAGCCATTTGCGCCATTTTTGTATATGTTTTTTATTAAATTATAAAGTACTTTGAACGCATGTAGTCATTTGTGGCTATAACTGGTTAATTTCATATTGCACACTATATACGACAATGAAACATTGCTGATCAAACATCTGTAAATAGATATGATTCATTATTGCGGTTATTCTGCTATTGCATTCCGTTAACTTGTAATTGTTATATAATATCAAATAAATAAGACCAATTATAAAAACGATAATGTGAAAAACCATTTTTTTTGTTTTGTTTCTCTTTCTGAGTCATCTGTCAATAGGACAATTTCTTGATGCAGATACTGTACACACAGCATGGAGTCATTGTGCAATGTGTTCACAAGATTGCTTTATGTTCCTACGACTTATGACCCTTTATTAGGACAATGTAATCAAACTTACTTTTGACTCCAGCGCTGAATAAAAAATGTGCATATTACACTCAAAGGATATCGTGCGAATGTTTTAGGATTAGTATTCACTCAAGTTCTCGAAGTATTTCAATAGTAATTGAGGTATCGAACAAAAACTATCAAAAATGTTTTTTCATTACTATGACAAGTTCTGACCACTAACTCACTGAACAAAAAAGAAGTTATTGCATTGTAACAAATTCTACGTTAAACAACAAACACCTGGTTTTCATTGTTTTCCTTTTCATTTTTGAATAAAAAGGACTATTAAATCATCTACTTGCAAAACCAAAAGATGACCATATTTAGACATTTTACAATAAGAAAATCCATGTTATTGTTGCTCGGCTCCTAAATAATACACATGCTCTTACAATGTACAACTTGTAAAAAATTGGGTAAAAATAGTTAGCGTCATAGATACTCGAGTCTGGATTCCTTGTAGTCCAGTGTTTTTTATTAGTGCCTTATCACATACATCAATAATTCTTAGGTCTTCAGATTTTGCTGTTGTTTATTAGAATCTGAGTGGAGTATTATTAGGCATACTTTTTATTTCTACATTTTTTACTCATCTATGCCATATTTTCTCTATCTAACTCCCACTTTTTTTTTTTGGAGGGCGTTAAATGGAGAGGGATATCCTTTTCATTTTCTTGTTAAAAGTTTTCAGCAAAGACGCTAGAACAACATTGAAGACGGTATTCTAGCGCCTATACTGCGGACTTTGAACAAGCTATTGCAAACTGGTTATTCACTCAATAGTAATTGAGGTATCTAACAAAAACTAGAAGGGAATTCTTTTCGTTACCATAGCAAGTTCTGACCACTAAGTAATAATAATAATATGCATTATTGCGGAGTTACCAGGTCAGAGTAAACTTTGTTTTTACCATCGTTAGTCTTTGTGCTTACTAACCAAAGCGATGTCTAACCAAGGTAACCATTTACGCCATTTTTGTAGCTAATGTTTTTATTTAAAGTATGTGTAACCCTTTGAGTATGATGAAAATGTGTTATACATTTTCACTTACTGCGCCAAAACTAATTTATTTTTCTAAATATATATTTTTTTGTATGAAAAGAGGAGATCTTAATCTACAACTTTAGCGTGTTTTTTAGTTTTTTATAGTAATTGTTTTGCAGGAAAAAATGCATAAAAAAGCGCTAATTATTTTTTAAAAAAACTAAGTCTACGAGCTCCAACTCTCTACCATTTTTCTTTTTTCGAATTTTTTCTCCGCATTTATCACAAATTACATGTGCTCTAACAAAGTGTGTGCGGAAAACTTTTGTTTTTTTCTAGTTTTAAGTTTATTTGATATTTTCTGAATTCATGTTTTTTTATTTTGAAACACTCAAACAAGGGCCTCCATATCTCGACAACCAATCAAAAGCAAGAATCTTCCGCACACCCTTTTGCGCATGTTGAGTTTATCTTTCACGTGTCAAATTTTTAAGGCAACCGACAATTTTATAGCGACTTGGAGCTTTTCTGCTAAACGCCTAATGTCTTGCTAAAGAAAAACTTCAGTTTAAATAAATATAACTTTGCTTTTAAACTATTCATCAAGCACCGGCTATCTGCACGTGTCAAGAAATATGCCGACAATTTATATAAAAAACGTCAAGATTTTTTCAGACAAAAACATAAATTATAGTGAAATAAAACTCCCGAAAATAAAAATTAAAATGCCTAAACGAAAGTTTTTTTCACACGATACAATATAATTAGCCATTTAAAACACACGTGTCTCTTTAGAAACACATTTTGAACATCTTTTTAAAGAGCATTTAAAATTCAACTTTTTTATTAGGTGAATGATAAATATGAGATAATAAAGACAGAACTCAGAACTTAAATTTTCGGATTTTTTGCTCTTGCATGGTTTTTTATATACTTTATAACCGTTCTAGATTAATTTTTTATTTTTTTAAAAAAAAATCGGTTTAAAGGGTTACACATACCTTAATGCATTGATACCGCCTCACAATCGTGTAAACAAAGCTAAAGGGCTTCTAAATTAATTATTCCCTTACCCTATTTTACACGGGGGAGGGGGAGGGAGGGGGAAGGGGGGGGGGGAAATGCCCTACTTGGGCAACCTCTTTTCCAGGGCATCTGTCAAGAGAGAAGAAGCTCTGGGAACGAGGTTGCTACTTGGGAGATTTTTCGTCATAATTTTCAAATTGCTAAGCTAATTAACTTGAAATTTTAGGCCAGTGTTTATAATTCAGTAACGGTGTGGAAAATTTAAAAAAATTCGGAAATTGTAATGCAGAAAGTGAGTGAACTACGCCTTGATTTTGGTCCAGGGCGCAAACATTTTGGGCGATTTTTTTTAAGTGGGCGTTTTTGCAACGTCCGAAATATCAGTAAATTTTATGTAAAATTTGTTTTATAGAGAGCAACAATCATTTATCGCAAGAGTTTTTCATGTTTTGCACATATTTTGCACAGTCATAAGAGGAAATATAAGGAAATTCTTGGTTTTGGATAAAAAATACTGACGTCAGCAAAATATTTGCTGTTTTGTGAATTATTGTATAAAGCCAAAAGAAGATATTTTATTGGTATAGAAATTGACGTCAATTTCTACCAATAAAACTTCTTTCGGCGAAGTTTTCGCCCTAGTGTAAATGAACTCAAAGCGGAACAAGTCAAGTCAAGTCAACTTCCATTGCAGGGCTCGTGAACTAAACAATAACCATACTTCAGAAGTCTTTTCACATCTCCGCCACCATGTTTTTCTTATCATATCTCTTCGATCAAATCTCTGTGGAGCAGTTGATACAATCAAAAGTAGCTTATACTTTTCTTTTGGAAGTCTTTTCATGATATCAATGCTATTATGGAACCTCTCTTTCCACCATATAATATATTTCTCATCAGCTTTTATTTCTCTACGGATCCTTTCTAATAAGAATCCTTGGTCTATATTTTCATATCGTTTCTCGATCTGATTCTGTTCATTTGTTAGCTCTTCATATATTGATGAAGTTACATTTGGTTTTCGATCAGTGATAATTTTTAAAATTATTGATGTGTATAAATAACGATATATAAGAAATACTTGACAACTCATGAATAATATCATTAGTACACCAAAAACATTTAGCTTGTAGTACTTCATTTTTATTTTTTATGACAACGAAAAACAGTTTTTTACTATGGTCTA
The DNA here is from genome assembly GCA_032360805.1 of Neoturris breviconis. NCBI lineage: Eukaryota > Metazoa > Cnidaria > Hydrozoa > Anthoathecata > Pandeidae > Neoturris > Neoturris breviconis. Next base: position 5,123 of record JAULBZ010000691.1, read on the forward strand.
TATTTAATTGTTTATTCTTAACATTTCTTCTGTTCACTTATACATTATATCATAGACATATTAATTCGTTACTACGCAACAAGACCAACATGTAAACTCGAATAATATATGAAATATTGTTTCTACAAGATGTAAAGTAAACACTGTAGCCTAAACCCCAGTCCTAACTACTACCCAGCTAGCAAAAACCTGTTCAAAGTCAGCAAAATAACGATAGAACAACGTTTTTTGAACGTTGTTCTAACGTTATTTTGCTGACTTTGAACAGGTTTTTGCCGGCTGGGGCAGTCCTAACTACTACTACTACGACTGGTTGGGGTTCAGGCAATACATTTTAAGAGCTTCAGTTTTTAAACGCAAGGACATTAAAATGTGTCCTGTTGGAAATAGAGATAAAATCTACAACTAGTTAGTAAAAATCATAAGGTTTCTAGTGGGTACGCAACGCGTTTAATGAACGTTATAAAGACGGCGTTTTGATGTCCCGACGTGAAAATGACGTCTTTATGACGTTCATTAGACACTTCGTGCTGGTAAGGTTAAAATCCTTTTGATCTTATTAACTATTTTTACTAATTAGTTATATAGATCCGGATTTTAAGTTATAAACAGTGATGATGATTTATTGAGAACGCAGTCCCAGCCGGCCAAAACCTGCTCAAAGTCAGTGCTAACTTTGAACAGGTTTTTGCCGGCTGGGATAGCTGTATATTCCCTGCAGGAACACAACCTTATAAAATCAACTCAAAGTCCGACTTTGAACAAATATTTTCCCACTGTCGAGAGGTTATGTTTCTATAATTGACTAATTTTTAAATGGAAAAATAAATCAAAGTTAAACAAATAATATGAGTATGTAGCTAAGCCTAGCAAGGTCCAGAGGATACTCGAAGGTTCCCCTTTTTTTAGTTTCTGCGCCACTCCTTTTCGAGGATTAAGTCGGCCTTTTCACGTTAGGGGGAGGTGGAATCCGCACCCCTTGCCGTATTATGTTTTCTAACTTTTGATTGGAATTTTACGTTTAAAAACAAAAAGAAAAAAATAATTTTTTGGAAAAAAAAAATTCCAGGTAAATTTATAAAATGATGACGTAAAAAATAATGACGTCAACAAAACATTTTTCTGCCAAAATGTTCATTACAGTTGCTACTAATTTCATACCAAGTTTCAAGGTGTAAAAGCAAGGGAATCCCGATTATCTCCACGGGCGGAGTCCCTTTTTGAACAGCCTAAGAAGCCTACAATCGTGGACAAAAATACTGTAGTGAAATCGAAGTGAAATCTTTGCAAAGAGTCGATATCTCAACTTAGAAAAAAAGTCTATAACTTTGATTAGCAAGACGAATGGCACGAAAATTCGAATTTGTTTCAAAGGCCTGGTCACTAGGCTGCTGTAAACAACATAATTCTTCGAATTTAAAAAAAGTCCCAAGATAAATCTCTAGGGACTTCTCGTTATCGTTATCCGCATTTTTGTTTTACTTGTGTTGTGGCATGTATTGTTCGTCGAAATTTGTGAAGTGTCTCTTATTTTACGTTCATGATTGTAGCATGAATATGGTTAAGTTTTTAGCTACGTACTCCCTCATTTTGAAAATGGTAGACGATAATTTATTTGTGCAATAAGATGTTAGCCTACCATTTCGACCTCTCGCTTTCTGCTCTCAAGCGGTTGAGCGAAGGGCTATAAATGTAGGCTATAAGATATTTAATATGAGGAACAGAAAATCATAAGAGAGTTTTGATGAGTATACCTTGTGTTTATCTGATTATCTATTTTCATATAAACGGGTAGTTCGAGTAAGTTCCCCTTCCAAATATCCTGGAGTCTACTGCAGCGACTGTGGTCCTTGGTCTGTGTTGTGTAGTCTTTCACACAGTGCCTTCGATTTTGCAGAAAAAGAATAATTAGCCATTTAAGGGGTGAAAATCTTGAATAAACATCTAGAATTTCTCTTCCTTGCTGCATATGACGCCAGAACAACGTCAAAACGACGTTTGGACGTTGTTCTGACGTCATGTGCCCACTAGGTTATCGATAGAAAAATATGGTAAACCAGATTATCTATCAAAACTTGAAAGACAACTTCTCTATTAGGCTGTGTATTGCTATATATGGAAATACGGAGGTAGTCATCCCAGGGAGACAAAAACTTGTTCAAAGTCAGTAGTAAAGACGCGTTGAAAAAGTTGCTTTAGCGTCTTTACTGTGGACTTGGAACAAGTTTTTCCACAGGGTATTCGTAGCCATATTCGTGATTCGCATCCATAGAATAATTATATTGAACAATGATGTTGACAGTAGTCGGCACGAAACGTTTAATGTACGTGATAAAGACGGCGTTTTGACGTCCTGACGTCAAAACGACGTCTTTTTAAGTTTATTAGACGTTTTGCGCTGGCAGGGAAAATTATGTAAGATCTGTCACCTAACGCTTCTTGACATCCACAGATAATCCAGTAGGCAAAAACTAGTTCAAAGTCTGCAGTAAAGACGCTAGAACCGCCTGTTATAGCATTTTTACTGTGGACTTTGAACAAGTTTTTGCCAACTGGGTAAGCCTATTAAAAAGTTCTTACCAAACCCAAGGCAAACCATATAACCTCCAGGTTTATAATAGGCAAAATATCGTTGAAAGAATCTAAACGTTGTTTTGACGTTGCACGACATCGTGTGCCCACTTGATTTATGTCAAACGCTACCCAACAACCTCGTACCCAGGACTTTTTACCATTGCGATATTTCGAAAAGGCAAGAAGCCTTGAGAATGAGTTTCTCTCTACCAAGAACTTATTTGAAAGTACGATTATATAAATTTAAAAATATATCTTTGGTTTCTTATCGTTTGTTTCATGAATATTGTTTCAATATGCTGCAAATAACAAACTACTTCGCATATGTTTTGACATAAGGTTTTCATAAAACCTATTGCGTTGAGAAGAATTGAGATAAAGCTATATATTACGATAATTTTTTATGTTTTGAAATATTTTAACAGCTTTCTTTATATTGGATTATAATTTTTTACACCCAATGAACATTCAAGAAGTTTTCTTTCCATCTGTACCACTTCATGCGTGGCAGTAAAATCTCACGTAATCTTGTGCCATATAAATTTATAGAGCAATGTTAAGACTTGACTGTTCCATGTTAAGACTTGACTGTTGCAGTTGAATTTTGGTAATAGCGCCATATATACAGAATTCATTTTGTTTGAAACTTTCAAAAATGATTAGGGGTTCCACTTTGCCTATGAGTTACATTGGTCTTACCAACCTCGTTCCCAGGGCTTCTTCTCTCTTAACGTTTACAGCGTTAAGCGTCAAGAGAGAAGAAGCCCTGGGAACGAGGTTGTGGTCTTACATGACCATGGGTAGATATATAGAATTTGACGTTATATATGTATCCAGTAGACAACTTGCTCAAAGTCTGCAGTAAAGACGCTAGCACAACATCGAACGACGTTATTCTAGCGTCTTTACTTTAAACAAGTTTTTGCCTACCGGGTACATATCGACGCGACCTCATCATTACATCACCAGTTATAAATTTTGTTGATATACATAGTTGCTTCATAGGTTGCTTCATAGTTTACAGGCACGTTTCAAAAACAAATTCGCATAATTTGATATTTTTTATAATTACATGACGTCATTACATGACGTCATGAGTACCAAAATGCAACGGCAACAGTTAGCGTGGTTGTATACTCTTATCTCCAATTAACCTATTTTCGTAATGTCAAACAAAAGATTAGCAGATGTCAGGGCATGGGGGCACAGGGGGTGGGGGCACTTGAGGCACGCAATTAGGCAGACTAATTGTTGTGCAAGCAATGTATGTGGGTATTTATGTGTATTCTTCAATACCTCGGGGGCGGGCACCATTGGTTTACACAGAGTAATGTAAATCAAGGAATCAGGGAATGTAAATCAAGAATATAATAATTATTTATGTGGATATACAATATATTTTGCAAAGTATCTATCTTGCTTTGAAATCTGTATCCATAGCGATGACATGAATACAAGTAGCAATTTCGTTTGACAGTTCATCATTACCAATTTGTGACGTCACAGGACATTTTAAGAAATTGTATTTGCTTTTCATATTTTCATGTTTACATTCACTTGACCAAATTTCTAAACTTCGTTTCGTACTAAATCCATTTTTCTTCTTTGTTTCAATAATCACACCAGCTGGTGGAGAAAAAGAATGACACATGTCCGTGGTCAAATCTTTTACAATATCCGGTTTCATTTCTTCCATCCATAAATATATCACTGAATGGCTTACGTTATTATGTAAGTATGACCACGCTTCAAGAATTTCATTTTTAGAAAGTGGACGTATTGGAGCAAAAATATGAAATCCACGGGATGATAAACTTTTAAAAATTCCAATTCGATGTTTAGAATCTAAATATCCCGTATCTCGTAAATGTAAAATTATGGCAGATTGGTCGTTGAACGGATTCGCTGGATTTTCTTTTTCAACAAAGTCTGGAATGATATGCCATGCTGGAATTTTTGCCTCAGTTTGTAGAGTAAAATGGTGGCCATTTTGCAATCCGACTTGGTTAGGATGTAGTAGCACATGTACAGGACTGTAAAAACGCCACGTCAATAGGGCAAATATTAACACTGGTAACATTGTCAAAACAACGTACAATATCGAACCAATTGTTGATCTTTGTGAAGTCGGAATTCTCAAATCTGTATTGGTTTGCACTTTTCTTGCAGTCATTCTTCTTTGTTTTTGCTTGAAAAATGCCGTAGCTACACTGCATGAGGAAGATAGGACTTTTTTCGACGTATGAAATAATATTCTTGCTCCTTGATGAGGTATATATAAAGCTGCCATAATCAGATCAATACAACTCGTAACAATGGTTTTACTTAAGCCGGAATAATACTTACGGAATACTCGAATGATGTAGATGAATGGTTGAGCAGTTGCTTTTACCAGCATCAAGGATTTTGCAAAAATTCGAAAAAGTAACTTGCCGATTCCAAATGGGTCATAATCTATATATTTTGCTGCAATAACCATTAATGCAATATATAGATAAATTTGCTTAACTTTGTTATAAAAAGATAATGATTTATTTTGACAGTGATGACAGTGATAACAGTTTTCTACAATATCAGAATCTCTATTTGTATCAGCTGACTTCTCAACCTTTTCCACATTTTCAATATTCTGCAAAGTACCAATAATCGCATTACTTTTTCCTTGTAATTTCTTCACTGGTGATACCGAGTAGGGACATTCATGTATATTCCAATGTGATCTATTTGTCGTATCATGTATCGTACAACGAATTAGCGTATTGAAAATATATGCTTGATTTGCATCTACTGATTTGCCATCTCGTAAGATCATATGATGACTTTCAACTGGGGCGTAAAAACGCCCATCGCGTAATCGCATTGGCATGACTCAATAACGTAGATTCAGAACATTTTCTGATAATATTTTATCTATTTCTTACTGAGTGTTGTTCTCTCATAGAAGATATTATCACTGAATAGATTATAAAATATCAATGATATATAAATAATAAATATCTGACGTCATATTTTCAATTATGTCCTGACGTCACATAAGTTAATAACCAATACAACGTGGTATGCTTTGCAATACATTTTATTTTAATCATTAATAACCGATAAGCGTCTGTGAAATTCATATCATTCCAAAACAAAACCCTGCGGGCAAAAACTTGTTCAAAGTATGCAGTAAAGACGCTAGAACAACGTCGAACGACATTATTCTAGCGTCATTACTGCCGATTTTGAACAAGTTTTTGCTTACTGGGAACGGCAAAGGTTAATTTCCAATGGCCGAAATAATCGCTGCTAATGCTAAAAGAATACATTCCATTGTTAAAAATCGACGTCATGTGATTGTGCCGTATTCCTACCGATGTTTTCGTTTGGCTTTCGCAGCGAATTACTCGGCTAGTGGAAACCGGTCTCGTATATACTTTACGAATACTTTAACATAGTTTCAATTATATGATCTGATAGACCTATTCACAATTATATGAACACACCAGGCGTTGGTTTCTACTTTGATCAGAAAACACCTCGTTTTCATGTATTTGTGAATAGATCGATGCAAAAATTATATACAATTACAGCATCTACGGAGGAGAGCATTTGAGTTAATGATATATTATTGGTTCGTTTCTAATAAAAAAAATATTCGCGGGTAAGCCGAAAGATGAGATTCCAGTGGTGTGTGATGTCAATTTCTACCAATGGAATTACTTCTTTTGGCTTACGCACGGAATTTTCCGCCTAATCAAAATCAATCTTCACCGAACGGTGTCGTCGTATATCTCTATGTATGTAGCTAATATAATGGCGACAAAAATAATTATTTTGCCTGACGAAAAGTTATGAAGTTAGCGAATTGTTTTTTATTTGTGGACACAAATTCACAGGGTTTTTTTACTGTTTATCTCTTTTATCTATTATGATTTTTTTAGCCAAAGTCAACCTTGCCACGTTATTTAGAGCATGTGTTGAAGTAGAGAAATTACGGTAGAAATACACAATCAGTATACGGAACATGGAATCGTATTCGGTAGACATTCACGACGTACGCATACGGAGTGCGGGGTTGTATACGGCAGTCTTTTACGATGCGCGTATGATATATTTTACGGAGAATATGCAATCCATTTCCCAATAAAAATGTTCTTATAAAAGTTTGTAAATTCATTCAAATAATTCCCATCTTCACATTTCGATATAATGTTAATTTTATTTTCACTTGGACGAATTTCTAACTGAACCAAACATACAGTATTACTGTCAATCTAAAAAGAAATTAAATAACTTTTACAGAGAGTATCGAGTCAACGATCTTGCAAATTGATTGGTTGTTCGTACCGTAGAAACCAATCCATTGCAAGTTCGTTGACATAACACCATTCTGGGTAGTTTTATTTATTTTGAATTTGGCCAAATACAAATTTAGATCCATTAAATACTACCATAAAAATGGACATTTGATTCCTGGGAACGAGCAGCATCATTAAATGGCAATATTACCAAGCAGACAAAACTTCTTGGTGTTACAACTGCTTGGATAAATTGTGAGTAGAAGCAACATAATTATCAAAATTATTCAAAGGGTGTAGTAACAACCTCCAAGAAAAAAAATGCATACAATACAATATTTCTTTGATATGACGTTCCATTACCTTTTTAGCATACATGAAAAATTTCCAAACTGCCTCAGTTGGTGGACTAGAAGCCATCACTTGAATTCCCGTATGTTGCATCACTGTTAGAATTTCGTTATGTTCAGGCGGTACTGTTAAGTCTTTTGTTATATGAAGACTAAAAATAAAATACAGTAATGATCCAAATCTGAATAACAGCTAGACATCACATGTGGAGAAGTGTTTTTCGGAGTATAGTTTTCAGCTTCAAAGGTAAAAATTATACTAAAAAACATTCCTCCACAGGTGCTGTCTTGCAGTTATATTCAGGCTTTTGAAATTCACTTTGCTAGGAGACGATTATCATTTGTAGAGGACAGTAAAAAATAATTGGTTAATCTGTACCGAACCGTTACTTCGCATCGTATTTTCTGTAAACATTAGTAAATATCCATTAATTACCTATGAGGGAGTGTTCTCCATTGCGATTGATATATATCTTGTTGCATAGCATAAGTGGCATCAAATTGCAACCTGTCATCTTCTACATCTTCAGTCAAATCCTACAAACAAAATCAACAACTCAGTGACCACTCGACGTTGTTTTGACGTCTTTTCGACGTTGATTAGACATCGAGTGCCTACAGGGAATGTTTAAGGTAGTGTAAAAAAAGAGTACTGGAAGAAGAAGAGTACCAAGTCAACGAGCATGCAAATGATTGGTTTTCTAGTGCAAAAGGAACCAATCATATCGGCAAGATATTTGAAACGTCCTTTTTCATAGATACTAAATTGACTAATTGTTAAGGGACAGGGGAGGGGTATTCGTACCGAAGAAACCAATCAATTGCAAGCTCGTTGACTTAACACTCTTCATCTACAAGCTTTGAACAAGTTTTTGCCTACTGGGAACATTTTAATGTCAGTAATGTACAATCAACTAGTGTTTATATTCAAACACCGAGTCAACGGAAAACGAAGAAACCAATCAATTGCAAGTTCGCTGATAACACCATTCTTCGCAGATGCTTGCTCTTACCAGTATTTTAGCTTCAATAACTTTTCTATCCTCTTCTTCACTTGTATCATTGTCATATTCTAAATCATCTAAAAACAAGATTTTACTTTTATTGCGAAACTGCGTAAAAACCTCAAAATAAACACAGAATAACCCACCTAACACAAATCTCACATTAAATGCGATGACCAGGAGAAGCACCTTGAATACAATTTGCTAATATATCGAATTGATTTGAGAACGAAGTGCTTCCCGTCCTGTTTAAGGGACCATCTCCAAAATTCGTTACCAGGGGAAGAGTGCTGAATCAATGATCTTGCAATTGATTGGTTTCTTCGTCCCGAAGAAAACAATCAATTGCAAGCTCATTGACTTAACACTCTTCATCATATATTACTTTTTCTCAAAATTATTGAATTTTACTTTTTTAAAGCTGCTAAGAAATCTGCTTTTGGTAACGAATTTTGGAGATGGCTCCTGAACTTTGTGAGTGAACAACATTCAGTTGAGCAAATACCAAAGTAAACAACTCAATAAGCAAGCAGTAACAAGCCGTCATTTCTCATATCTTCGCTTAAAATAGCTATCAGCTTTTTCCCTGTTTTAACTACGGCATTCCGATTTCCCGATTCTCACAGATTTTCTTTCACATTGCATGATTTAGCTAGCTTAACAAATTACTATATATGACACTTTATACAATTATCTCAAATTTAATGTCTGCGGAGAAGAGTACTTGTTCACACAACACCCTTCTTCGCAGTTTTATTTTTTGTTAAATTTAACCTCCCAATGAGCAAAAATTTTGCGGACTTTAAACAAGTTTTTGCCCACTGGGCTACTTCTTTGAAAACCAAATCAGTAGGTTTTGAAGAAGATATTGGACAATGACCCGCATAGTTAAGTTAAAAATAACAGTCGGATATCACCTGCGGATGAGTGTTTGAGTAGTTTTCAGCTTTGAAGCTGAAACTGTACTCAAAAACATTCCTCCACAGATGATGTCCGATAGGTATTTCAAGGCTTGCATAGTTAGGTTGAAAACAAACCTATACCCGGCGGGCAGAAACGTGTTCTAAGTCCGCAATAACGACTTTGAAAACGTTGTTCTAGCATCTTTATTGCAGACTTTGAACAAGTTCTTGCCCACTAGATATAAATACATACCATTTAAAGAGTTTTCATCATTATCGCGCAAACATATTGAAGATGAATGTGAAAGAAACGAAGGTGATTGTTGATCATATATAATGGATAATGTATTAAACTCCTTGAAATGAAAATCCTGAAAAATAATTTAAAATGCAATAAGAGTAAATAATCACTGTGGAGAAGTGTTCAGCATAACTTCAGGTTACTTAAAGCAGTAACTTAGTGAAGTTTGAACTCACATCACACCCTGATAATGCTGGCTGCAGAAACGGCGCCCCAACCTACTGTGCTATAAAGCACAATAAGTTAGGGGAATATGAGTTCGTCTATCCACGTGGTGATATGTATTACAGAAATTTATAATTTTCCATGTGAGAATTACAGTGCTAATCTAAGCGTTGGCTCTAAGGTTTGTACATGTTTCGAGAACTTCTGCTTATATCACATCCAACGAGGGAGGGTGTTACCTCTACTATCTAACAATATGTAGACAGAAACCTATCAATTGCAAGATCGCCTAGTCAGTAATCTTCTCCATATGACGAATGTTTCGACCCATGCAAAGTTTATATTATGCGCAGACAGGGGGTAATGTATAATGTATTCTTTTGACTTTTGCAGTAAATTTTTCGCCTAGTGGAAATCAACCTTTCAAATATGTATGATTCAACCTCAAGTGATATTTACCTCTTTTGATAAAATATGGCGTTCAGCAGAGAACGAAATATTAGAATTTCTTGATGACATCACGACAGCTTTCGCCTAAAAATACAGAAACTGATCACATGTATTTATTATCAAGCCATAAACGTTTTTGTAGTACATAGCCAATTGGCAAAACCTTGTTTAAAGTCAGCAGTAAAGACGTTATAACAAAACATCGTTCTTGCGTCTTTACTGCGGACTTTGAACAAGTTTTTGCCCACTGGGTATCTCAGTCCATTGAACATTTGATTCATTTCGAAGAAATCAATACAATTTAAAATCTTCACCTCAGTACTTATAGTGTGAAAGACAACTGAATGTGATCCTGTATAGCTCTGCATCCAAACTGTGTTCCGGACGAATATTTCCCTATTAAAATTCGTAACCTGATAACTTTCCATGAAACTTTGTTTGAACTATGAAATTTTTAAAAAAAACTTGAAATGTTTCGTGGGGGGAAAAGTGATGAATCTTTTCTGGGTGATGAAAGTTTTACCCAACGATATAAAACCTCGAAGATTTTTTTCCGCAGTCCATATACGGAGCTATACAGGTCTGTGCTCAGTAGTATTTCATGCTGGACATTCCTCTCTAAATATAAAAACGAACCTGTTGAACGTTTTGTAATAATCTGTAGTAAAATAATGCACGATCTCTGATATCCATGTTACTTTCGTCATCTAAAAACATCAATACAAAGAAAATAAACAACAGCCTATAGACATAATCACCTAACAGGTAATGGCTTCACTTAGAATCCACCATGCGTCACCTAACAAGTAATGGCTTTACTTAGAATCCACCATACGTCACCTAACACGTAATGGCTTCACTTAGAATCCACCATGCGTCACCTAACAGGTAATGGCTTCACTTAGAATCCACCATGCGTCACCTAACAGGTAATGGCTTCACTTAGAATACACCATGCGTCACCTAACAGGTAATGGCTTCACTTAGAATCCACGCCTAGTGGAGATTTACCTTTAGAGTTTTTTAAAGGGAAACGTTCAATCCGGGATATGAATAAGTGTCCGCTATAGGTGGTATCCATCGCCATTATGGAGGATGTCCGCTATTGAGAAGCTCTACTGTGTAAAATTTTCTATACTCTATACTAAGATAGTGGTAGGGAAAAGATAAACCTAGAACTGAAATCCTATTTCAGTATCTCAATACATTTATTACAATGGTTAAGATAATAGCCGGAGCAGGTCATCATTGTGGAACAGAGATTTGTCAGAACATTTTCAGTCAAATTGGCCACAAATATTCCGAAAAATCTCTTCTCCACAGTGATGACCAGCAGTTATTTTAATATTGTTATTGAAAATCAGGTGCTTTATTAGAAAAAAAAATTTGGATCATGCAACCAGTGCTCATAATATGAGCAAAAGTCACTGTGGAGGAGTGAAAATGACCACTCCTCCACACTGACTATTCCTTTTCATTTTGATCATTACATAAGCATACCTATCAAGTCTGAACATAACTGCCGGACATCACCTGTGAAGCAGTGTTTTTGAGTATAGTGTTCAGCTTTTAAGCTGAACACTATACTCAAAAAACTCTCCTCCACAGGTGATGCCTGGCAGTTATATTCAAGCATACCTATGCAATATTTTAATAGCTTTCCAAGTAAAGGTTGACACTCAGGTGCTCTTTTAAAAAACAATTTCACCATTGACGTTAGTAAATTTAATTTTACAATAGCCGATTGTTCTTCATCAATTTTGTCAATGAATTCTTCAAGGTGATATGGACTAGCAGGTATATCCTATAACAAAAGTCAATCAATCAATAAATAACTAATAGATTTAAAGAAACTAAATTTAGCCAAATTCAAAGGCACGGTATTTAAAGTAGCCCACTAAACCGAGCAAAGGTTATATCTATGTATATTGTATATAACATAGTATGTATAGCACATAATAAATAGTGTATATAGTATATATACAGTGTATAGTATATAGCATATAATATACACATAGTATATAGCGTAATAGCATAGTATATATAGCACATAGTATATAGTGTATATTATATAGGATATATATATACAGTATACAGTATATAGTATATAGCATATAGTATCGTACATATAGTATACACATAGTACAGTATATAGTAGAATATATAGTATAGTATATAGTGTACAGTATATAGTATATATATATAGCATACATAGCGTATAGTGTATAGGATAGAGAATATATATTGTATATATATATAGCACAGAGCATATATAGCATAAAGTATATAGTATATTAGTATATAGCATATAGGATATGAAAATATTACTTGTCAAAAAGAAGTAGTACTTTTAAAAATAAAATAGTAATGTGTTTTAAAACGCACTGTTTCTCTATAATCATTGGTTTCCATTAAAAGATGTTAAAACATTAAAAAGATTATGGTCGAGATTGGTTTTTATTAGCTTTCAAAAAAAATAAAAAAAGAACTGTGTTAAATATTTAAAATAAAGAAACATTATACGATAGAACAATGCAATAGAAAAATATATTTTCTTTGATTCTTTTATTTTTTGATTCTTTTTCTGTTTTATTGCCATTATATTTTTAATAGCCATTGGGACTAATTAATAATGTTATAAACTTACTCATGGTGAAGCAATTATGTCTTATGACTCTAAGTGAATACCATTAATATTTATTTCAAAATTGAAGAAGGAAGCTTCCCGAAATCAAAATGGATACTTCAATTTTAAAATTGTCAGTTACTTATTTTATACTTCCAAAGATTGAGGAAGAAGCTTCCACAAAATACAAAATGGATGCCAATAAAGATTCATGGTCAAAGTCTCATAGAAAATTAAAATGACAAAACATTTCTAAGTTTCCATTTCCCCCTCATGATTAGGGTATAAAATTTAACTGAATCTGCTCAAAGTCTCATAGAAAGAAAATTTTCAAAAAATATTTTTAAGTCTCCACTTCTCCCCTTATGATTTGAGTATAAATGTTTTACTGAATGTGGTCAAAACCTCATAGAATTTAAATTTATGAAACTTTTTTTATTTTCTAAAGAAATCAATCCAATCCAAATTTGGCCAGCGGTCTTGTAATATGTCCCAGAATGCCGATACCAAATTTCATGCCTTTTGAGTCAATTGGACTAAAAACGCAATTTGGACAATTTCTGCTTGAAAATCGATATCGAGTGGACAAAATAGAAACAATTTTGGTGAGTCCTTCTGAAGTATTGGCTGGCATGCTGGTACTAAGTTTCAAAATGGTAGCACTTCGGGAACATGATCTCTTAAGAAAAGGGGGACGCCAATGCTTTCCCCCACTGCAAAGTGATTGTAATAGCCCTTCAAAACTTTGTTTGGGGGACTAAAATTGTAACAAATACAGAGAGAAGGGTGTTGTCAACAAAATGAGATTGGTTTATTCAGAATCCATTGATTCACTACTTTTCCCTGTAAATTTATGTGATTCAGTCATTGTTATGACTATGCTTCTATTATCTAGTGATTTTACTATGTCTTGGAAGATTAATTACAAACATTATCTCCACAAATTGTTGAGTTCATCACATTGTTTTAGACTTACTGAATTAGACACTACTCCATATTTGTGGGAAATTTTGACATCAGAACGTCAAATCAACGTCTTATTTATGTTGATAAAAAATATCACGTGCTGTCAGGGATGTGCGTGCTGTCAGGGATGTGCTTAGAATTTTGTGTTTTAGAAATTTCTAAAGTATCAAACCTCTCCATATTCTCCGTATATCCATATAATTGCTGCTTTTCCAATTGAATGATCCTGAACTTGTTCCCAGCATGCACTCAATTCCGGTAATACTTGCATTGCGACAGATGTATCTTTTACCATCAATTCTACAGATATGTATAAAATAAGTTGTAAACATAATTTCTACATGCAAATCTATTCTATCAAGGGTTTGTATTTGTTGCAGCCGTTTCCAATGAATTCAGTTTAAATTGATGAAATTTCAGAAGAATTCACAAAACTCAATCTAAACGTTTTTTTTCTTCTTTTCTTTCCCTTACCACTACCTACGTACCTTTTCATAGTTATCTATCTATCTAAATAAATAAAGTATGTAAAGCAAACAAAGGGATAAGAAATAAATCATCACTCCAAAATCATCAATCATTTTCGTGATAACAATAGAGCTTTTCACACAAACACATGAAGACAAGGTGTTAGTTGTTCAAAGTAGAAACTTGTTACAATGCAATAACTTCTAAGTTTTGACTTCCAAATTAATAATATACACAATGTGAAAGACTATCAAATATGATCCCACATAACTCCAAATGGCAAACCTCATCATCTGTGGAGGAGTGTTTTTTGAGTACAGTTTTCAGCTGCAAAGCTGAAAACTGTACTCGCACAGGCAATACACAATGATAATATTTGTAATGAAGAGTAACGAAAAGGGATTACAACTTGCAACATTCTATTTGAGTCATTCCCTACAATTAGTATAGTATACCTTACCTTGTAATATTTCTAAACAATTAGCAGTAATGAAATCAACCTCCAAATGTAGTATATCTATTAACATGTTTACACATGGAGTTATAGAAACCGGGTGTTTTAATGCAATTCTACCAATTGATTTTATTGATTTACATGAAATGGATATATCAGCATCATGAACATATTCCCTAAAAAATATAAATCTCCTGATTTTAATAAAAACCAGTGGTTGAATAAGAGCAAATAATCAGGCTAACTCCACAGTGATATTTCCTCTTATTTCGACCACTGTAGAAACTCAAAATTTATAATTTGAATAGCGTGATTATTTGCTTTTATTTCGACCACTGTAAAAACCTAAAATGTTTTATTTCAAGTCGCCTGTGAAGGAGTGTTTTTGAGCAGTTTTTAACTTTTAAGCTATGTTTACACGCAATGATTAGTCAGGTCAATTTCGGTAACAATCTTAAAAAATCTACAATTTAGAAATATCGTAGCTGATTTTTCCAGATGGTAGCCAAAATCGGCTCGATTAATCGTAGCATGTAAACGTAGCTTTAACCTTATTTAGGTCGGGCTTTTTGGGACTCTGAATAGCCGGAAGGGGGAGGCAAAGTGACCCCCCTCAATAACTTTTGATGAAACCATGCTGTAGTGTTGAAACTTTTGAGAAAGTTAGGTCAACACTTAATTAAAATTTTAGAAAAATAATTTTCTTGATGACGTCATTACTCACGATGACGTCATCATGGGAAAACAGGTGGTGCAGAATTTTTTTTTTTTAGGTGAACATTTTTTTTCCCCAAACCATATACTAATATGATTTTCAAGCAAAAATAAATTACCACTTTGTGCACCCCCCCGGTCTGAATAGGGTTAAGCTAAAAACTACACTCAAAAAACACCCCTCCAAAGGTGATGTCCAGCAGTTATATCAAGGCATGAATTTGAATTTGCTACCAATGCACTGCTGGAAATAAAGAGCATAACTATTTGCTATAAAACTTAAAGCCCTGCTCAAAAAATAGATTATATGTTAGCAACTTCATTGTGATAAAATAAATAAAGTACAGTCGATTGATATCACAACATTCAGTCGATTGATATCACAATATTCACCACTTCTATAACTAATTAACGGGACTAAATGCGTCCTTTCAAATAGTCAATAAGCCCTCAATTAATAGATTTGTTTGTGATGGAGAAATAAAATCAAATAATTGCTGCGGAGGAGTGATTCTTGAGAATAGCTTCAAGCTTTATAGCTCAAAAAAATCCTCATATGATTTTGCCCTTGCTTCAACCACTCTGATTGTGATGAAGAAATCAATAAAGTGTAAGAAGGCGACCTCTAAAGAAATCAAGAAAGATATACTACCTTAGTTCATCAATTATATCTTGCAAATTCCCTTCAGTAACAACCTCTGTTAATACATCTAACTTTCTGTGGCGAACATATGTGGGTTCATTGTTTCTGAAAGATAAAACATTACTAGATATAAACATTTTGATAAGAGCACAAAAACAGCGATTGTGAAAAATAGACTTTAAGAGACCAACAAATAATTTTATATTATAAACTATAGATACATATTTTAATAATCTTTGTTTTTAAAAATGTCTAGTCATGAAGCAAATTATTCAGAACATACCCAACAAACATTCACACTCTGAAATTATGTAAGAACATGGAGCATGGCATAAAGTTAATATTGTCAAGAATAACTGTCACACATCACCTTAGGAAGAATGTTTTACGAGTACAGTATAGTATAGTACCCTACACCAAAATACACTCCTATTTTGAGGCTTGCATTGTTTATATTTATATATTACTTCAAGCCTCAAGATAACGGTTGGACATCACCTGTGGAGTGTTTGTAGCTGAAAACTGTACTCAAAAAACACTCCTCTACAGGTGATGTCCAACCGTTAACTCGAGGCTTGCACTAACATATATTGTAAGGCAGGAAGTAAAGCAATCTATGAAAATGTATTTCATTTGATCCACTACAATGTTAATTTGAATAATCCATGAAAACATTGAGCCTGAAGTTGATTTGGTATGTTTTTATAGAAGAAACAAACCAACAAACAAAACAACTACAATAATAACAAAAAATTCAGATAATTGACTCAGTATATTGTTCTCCACAGAGACTACTTATTATGAAATATGACCCCTCAAAAACTAACATTAAACATACCTAAGAAAAAAGAATTTATAATCTTTATGGAACAATCTTGGTTTTAACGAAGATAAAACCAACACATGGTTCAAGACAGTGAAAACAACTTCAGGTGATGATGATGTTAGCATTGATAGAATCGGACCTAAAGTAGGTATTTAAGGAGAAGAGTGTTGAGTCAACAATCGAACCAATAAATTCCAAGTTGTTAACACAAACACCCTTCTTCGGAGATCCTATTAAATAAACCTAATGCAATCTAATACAAAACATTTATTCAAGCCTCAAGATAACAGTCAGATATCACCTGTGGAGGAGTGTTTTCATTACAGTTTTCAGCTTTGCAGACCGTTATCTTGAGGCTTATTTATTATTAGTGGCAGTAATGTTCACCTGACTTACTTATAGTGTTATGTCTCTATGTCTGTTATATCTCAGAATGTCTCTATGGCTTGTGGGTTAAATATATCTACATCTATTCTATATTGCGGCAGGTAATCTCCATTGAACAAAGATACCGCTAGTGGTCGAAGTAAGACCAAATGATGACCGTAAAGGAGAATTTTTTTAGCATAGTTTCAGGCTATCAAAAATAACTCCTCCACAGTGATTATTTAATCTTATTTCAACCACTGATAGTAGTGTAGCATCAAAGTAGTCAAAGACAAAATAATTGCGTTAAAAGTCAAATTTTAAATACCAGACCAGTAGTTTTAAGTTATTAAATTTAACATATACCTCAGTGCTAAAAAATAAGAACAAAATATTCACTGTGGAAGAGTAAGTTTTTAGTATATCTTCAGGCTATGAAGCTATGCTCAAAAATCCCTCCTCCACAGTGATTAGTTGCTCTTATTTCCAGCACTATACCTCGCACACTTTCCAAAACATCACTTTGTATGTTCTCCATATTCTTTGTATATTGAAGAAAAATATTTATTGTTGCCATAACAACACCTTTATTAGCATGCTTTAATCGATCATCTAATAAATTCTATAAGATAAATTATCACATGGCATCACAGCATGAGTGTCAAACAAGGAGTTTACAAAATCATGTGGTCGTAATTAAATACTCTCCTACACAGATGTATTTTAAACATTGCAACATCTGTTGATACGATTGTTGTTAATATTAAGCACGGTGATGGTTAATCAACATTGAAAAGGATGTTGTTTTGGCATCATAGCGGTGGTCAAAATAAGAGGGAATAATGTAGTGATTTGAGCATATATTCAGGTTACAACTAAAGCTATGCTAAAAGTCCCTCCATTATTCACTCTTATTTTTGAGAAGAAATAATCCATACCAAATACTCAACAACTTCTTCGTCATCTTCTGGTTGATATGAAATAAGTTTTTGTAATAACATACACTGACTCCATTCATTAAATTTTGGTAGCCTGGATAAATGAAACCGAATTCAGAAGATTCAATAAAAAATAAAAACTCTGCAATCATACCTTTGCAAAAGTCACAGAATAATAATTTTGACAAGTAAACGTTGATTTGAATTCACAATGTAGTCTGTTTAGCTATGAAGTTCCAACCAAGGTTTGTCTCACAAGCTTGGTGGTGTTTAAAAACGATGTAAATATATCACAGAAAAAATCAAATATCAAATACCATATCATTTCCTCTTTTAATTCTGCGGCATTTATTTTTTCAAATGGTCTTGAGATGTGGCGTTAATAAGAGGGAGGCGTTTATTTTTAAAGGTTTTTTATTTAAGACTCTCAAATAGTACCTTACATTTCATAGGAAATGGGTAGTCAGCATTAAAACACAAATTTTCTTCTCAACAGTGACAACTGGCAGTAATTTTAATCTCCAAAAAAGGACAACCTCGTCCTCAGGCTGATTTTCCAGAACCCACTCCGCTACACTATTTAGGCTCTGCTCTACCCTAATCTAATAAACGCTGATTTTGAACATGACACATTATTAGAGGGTGGCGTTAATTAAAGGTGTTTATTAAAAATTTTAAGTGCAGCACTTATTAGAAGGCGGCATTTAAAAAAGGGCGGCATTTAAAAGAGGAAATAATGGTAATGTGTAAGGAATAGTCTCAAAAATAAAATCTACTGAAGAGAGTACTGAGTCAATGATCTTGCAATGGATTTATTGCAATTTATTGCAAGCCCATTGACCTAACACAGTTTTGTACAGATTCATATTTGTTAAATTTTGTCAATTTAAAGCTTGGTTTCCAATAAAGATAATTTGTTGAGCAACAGTTGTACAACAATTGTGCGATGTATTGGAAACCGGTGTTGAGTAAGACAAAGTTTGTTGCACAACAACTTTTTTTGTCGCACAACAAAAATCTTGTTGTGCAACAAGTGTTGCAGGGGCAGATTCTTTTTCTCCGCGACAAGCGCACAACTGTTGCACAACAGTATCAGAAATTTATTTATCTAAGTTGAACAGTCAACAGTTGCTCAACAAAATTTCTTTATTGGAAACCAAGCTTTAGTCGATTTAACTCTAACAAAAAAGTTGGATTTGGAGCAAAATTTTGAGATCTCCCTAACAAAGTTATTATGATAATGAACTTTTTGAACAAATATCATCCACATTTCAAATCAACATTCCCAACACATTGTATTTACATCATGTTGTTAATAAAAATACACGTTTATTTGAGAACTAAAGTCAGTTTTTGCTAATTCTATACCTTTCGAGAAAATAAAGTACATATTTCCTTTCTAGCTTAAATCCACCAGTAGAAGATGCTACTTCATCAATCGCAACAAATGCATTTATTGAAACCTAAAATCAAAGAAACAATATTGGAAGCAGCCTGCCAACCTAAGTGAATGTTAAACCTAGCATGTAAATATGATTTGTATACATATTATAAATCATAGCATTATGTATACACTAAATAAAACTAGAAATTATGGATAATATAGTATAATAATATATAGCATAACATAATAAAAAATAAGAAGGAAATAAGCTAATGTTTTTAAAGATTCAAATAGATCAAGTCTATCAAAATTAAATGTATATAATAAGCTACACGTATATCGACTACATACATACTGAATACATGCATACAAGCTACATGTATACAGGCTACACATATATAACCTACATGTATATAACTTATATACATAGACTATGCATAACACTTACTATACCTTGTTTTTATTGGTTGAAGAAACCATATAATTCTTTAAAATAATTTTCTTTTTGTATTAAAACACTTCTTCTTATTTCCAATTATATTGCTAATTCACAAAGGGACTTAAACTTAATATAACATGTAAAAACTTTATGGTTCCTATTGCTTTTAATGTTCACATCATATTAAAAAAAAAATCGAAGTAGAAAATCATAAATCCCAATAGCAAAATGGAGATTTCAGCAAAAATTCTAAAACCTATTTTTCAAAAAATGACTTTTATCAATGAAATTTTGAGACAAGTCTCTTGTAACTGCCATCTACCTATTCCCCTTTAGAGTGGTTTCCAGGTGAATACGGTAGATTGAGCTTTAAATCAGGTGATAGATTAATATCTGGTAAGAGTAGTTCCTCTCCTAATAGTGGCCTTAGCCTTGATAGGAGGGATTAATTTAAAAAATATATATCTCCAACAATAGAAGATGGAGCTTCCATAAAATACAAAATACAAAATGGATGCCAAAAAAAGATTCATGGTCAAAGTCTCATAGAAAAGTTATTTTTCAAAAGATTTGTAAGTCAAAATGTGAGTATGCTCAAATCCTTATAAGCGAAAAAAGTTTTAAAAACATTCTAGTTAACTATTTAGTGTATATTTTGGGTCAATATGGTCAAAATCTCATTAAAAATAAATTTTTTGAAAATATTCTAAGTCTAAAATGTGATTGTGGTCAAATTAAATAAAGGTCGCAAAGCTCTACAGATGCGTTGTTAAAAACACTTGCATTTTTATTTTTCCAACATGATCAAATTTTAATAACAAATTCAGAAAATTTCATAATTTTATGATTTAAGGATCAGTCAAAATTCGAAACCGACTATGCTTAGACGTTTAGGGGGAGGGGTCAAACCACTGGATGTTAATTTATTGATGCAAAGGTTCGAAAACTTTCCACTGTTTATGGCAAGAAAGCGCTGGTTTTATTCTCGCTCTGCGCCGTAAAATTAGAATATTTCATAACAAAATGGTCCAAACGAAGGCAATAGCCGTTTGGTAATACAACAGAGCAAACAAACGGACTTTTTGAAGCATAAGTGGTCAAGTTTAAATAAATATATTTTTTTAAAAATGAACGCTAACAGATCTTCCGAAAGTCTTTCCGAAATATTGTCACAATGCTGGTACCAAATTTCAAAATAGTACCACAGAAACAAGGTCTAATAAGAAAAGTGGGCAACCGATGTCACTGGTGCAAAGTGATAGTAATAGCCCGTCCAAATTTTGTTTGTTAGGCTAAACAAAAACCCAAAAATCAACCTCAAGATAATTTGTACAATACTCTCTCTTTTATTAAACCATACCTGGTCATCAAAGTCTCTTAACATATCATACAGTTTTGATAGCAGGTCCAAATCTGAAATAAAGATAATGTGTTTTTGTTAAATTTCAGCATGATAAAGATTGACAAGATCATTGAATTACCGTAACTATTTTAAAACTAGCTTCACAAGAAATTTTCAAAGCATTTGTTGATTGTGCACACACGCCTGAATATATCTGCCAGACATCACCTTTCAGCTTCAAAGCTGAAAACTATACTCAGAAACCACTCCTCTACAGGTGAAGTCCAGCAGTTATATTCAGATTTGGCACAGGGCCCACATACCTATTTTTAACCTGCAAGGTTTACACAACATGAAAGACTATCGAACAAGCCTGAATATAACTTCCGGACATCACCTGTGGAGGAGTGTTTTTTGAGTATAGAGTTCAGCTTAAAAGCTGAACATTATACTGAAAAAACACTCCTTCACAAGTGATGTCCGGCTCAAATATCCTCATATCATGAACTGTATAGAAACCCAGTCAGCAAAAACATGTTCAAATTAGGCACGGGGAAGTTACATGGAACTATATTTGATAATCAAGTAAACCATCAAAATGAAGATTTATTTCCTGTCTTTGTGCAGGACAGGTAGACTATTCATTGGAAAATCTAAACAAAAGCATGTGCCAATGCTCGAAATAAAAGCAAATAATCACTGTGGAAGCAATCCATTACAAGTTTGTAGATGGTCCGTTAACGATATCTTGGATATTACAAAATCTAAAATTTCCACTTGCCCATAGAGTTTTAACAGTCACAAACTATTGAGTCCCTACTAGGATACAGCATTGTCTAAATTCTCAGAGTATTGTTTGAAATAAAGATGAAAAGTGCGACATAATGAAAACAGAAGACAACAAAAAAAATTAATGTATTGCTTTACATTTTAATTTATCTCACAGAGAGTTTGAATTCAACAGCCATTGAACCTGATTGCAAAAACACAATAGATTTTAAAATTGTTAATTTATTTCTACTGAGATTTTCTACTGAGATTTTCTCTAATTAATGACCCTCTATTTAGTTTGGTTGTCTAAAAAGGAAACAACGAATGACTTCCTACTTGTATGCTAAACGACACGTCAACAAACAAATAAATAAGCCAATAAACGAATAAGTAAAATAGTTAAGTAAGCAGATCTTAGTAAGATGTTATTTATGTCAATTAAGTAAGATGGTAGATATATTGTTGTGAAATTGTAAAATTTCGATCGTGAAGAACATAAACATGCGAACAAAACCTTGTCCAAATACATCGTTTTGACTAGAACTAAAGACGTTTTTTAGTACTGGGTGAAAAACCACTAAACCTTGACTTTATTTATCCTGGAAATTCATCACGGGAAACGTATTTTC
>JAULBZ010000692.1:0-27699 GCA_032360805.1 Neoturris breviconis
ATCGATGTAATTGTTTCTACGCAACTTTTTCCATAATTTTGAAAAACTGACGGGTATCTATTAAATGCCTTATTTATATATATATATGTGTATATTTTATTTTTCATTATAATATTAAAAGGAATTGTAATGAACAATAAGATATTCAATCATTCTTCTTTGAGAATAGGCAAAAAAACAAATTAGTTTTTAACAGAAATATATAAACATTATTGTGAACATTTTAGCATAGGAATTATATTTCTTTATTTCATTATTTTTTTTATACAATACTGACCATCACCTGTGGAGGAGCGTTATTAGCCTGCCAAACAAAGTTGGGATAGCTTATTACTATCACTTGGCAGTGGTACAGGCGGTAGCCTACTTTTTATATTAGATTCTGTTCCTGTTGTTTGAGGTGATATTTTGTAAGGACTTGCCAAATGTTTTTCGATTTTGTCCACTCAGGTCCAAATATCAAGCAAAAAGGGTCCAAATTGAGTTTTTGTTTCCATGGCTTGAAAAGGTCTGGTACCATCCTGAAATTTGGTTAGAAAATGTTTAGAACATTTGAATTCTATGAGATTTTGACTACATTCAGTAAAATGTTATTCTAAATTATAAGGGGAGAGGTAGAGACTTCTGTGAGGTTTTTTATCACATTCAATAAAATATTATAACCAAACTATAACAAGAGAAGTGGAGTCTTAAAATATTTTTTGAGAATTTCAATTCTATTAGACTTTGACCATGAATCTTTGTTGACACCCATTTTTCATTTTGGGGAAGCTTCTTCCTCAATTTCTGGAGACACAAAATAAATTACTGATAAGCGATAAAGATTTTTTTAAAGAATTTTTAGAATTTTAGGAATTGAAGTCTCCATTTTTATATTGGGAATCTTCCTTATTCCATCTTTTTTTTTAAATATGATGTGAACATTGAAAAGGAACCATACAAATATTATCATACATGATGGGTTAAGTTAACGAGTTTTTGAATTAAAGATGTAACGGGAATTAAAAAGAAGTTAGTGTTTAAATAAAATAAATTTCCGGATATAAGATTCAGATGGTTATTTTAAAATGTCAAGTTATGTGTGATGCATTATACTTTTTGTTTTCTATGTAGTTCATGGTCAATGGGGAGCATGGGGAGATTGGACTGTATGTTCTGCTTCGTGTAATCCTGGTACAACTGTTCGCACTCGAGTTTGTGACAATCCGCAACCAGCTAATGGTGGAAATGATTGTGTTGGAGATAAAGAAGAAGAGAAACTTTGTATTATAACTGTTTGCTCTCGTAAGATCATAAATATTATTCTATTACACTGTTCAAAAACTGTATGTCAAAACCTACATAATTATAGCGAAAAATAAAAGTATGGAAAAGAGTTTTTGTCATCTGCAAGCCAAATCAATTTCTTCAGTTAATTACCATTTCAGATGTATATACTATGATAGTTTGACAGGAATGCAAAGTATACCTCTGGCAGTAGTAGCTTGCACGAGAGTTACTCTTCAGTATCAAATAAATTAACTAGTCTCTAACTAATTGACTAATACACAAACCCTAGGGATAATGATAGTATTGCTATCATGTTTATTTAGTAACTATAGAAACTTTCCACCTCCTCTGCTGCTCATTCTAACCCCCTCGTTTATTTGATACTGTGGAGCATATTAATAACAACCACCTTTTTTACATCTAGCGGCTGGATTATGGGAACCTTGGAGTAGTTGGAGTGAATGCACTGGTACATGTGGTGAGGGAAGTAGAACACATTCTAGAAGCTGCTTGAATCCACCTTTCTGTGGTAATACAGATCCTGAAACAGAAAGTGAACCTTGTAGTACTGGCTGTCGTCTTGCTACTTGCCCAGGTTAGTTTTAAATTTGTGATCATGAAAATAATATACATAGTATATTATGCATCCAGTCATAAAAGGAATCGAAACAATAATAAAACTAAAAATGTATGTGCATATTAAACAATAACTTATAATGCAGAGGAATCATTAAGTAAACAAATCTGTTGTGTGTTATCAAACTGAAGTGACATTAAGTTCAAGGCAGATTTTCACTAGATGAATTCACACAAATTCTAAATTGAGTCATTGCATTGGTTGAAAATGGCATCAAGCCAATGTAATTTGACTAGTGGAAACTTGCCTTTGTGCAACATTTTATTGTTTGTTCTTCTTATGCATTACATAAAAATGTCTCAGCATCATAAGGGACCATCTCCTATTATTTTTTAAATTTGGCAATGGTTAATATAACTGCCAGTCATCACTGTGCAGAAGAGATTTTTCAGAATATTCTCAGCCAAATTAGCTGAAAATATTCGAAAAATTTCTCCTTCACAGTGATGACCAGCAGCTATTTTAATCCATGATGTGGGAAATCTGGATATAATAAATCGTTCTGTGGGTGTATTTGTTTTGGTCGACCGAACCAACCAAATCAACCTAATGAGATAAATTGTATGAAGCAAATACAAAACCATTGACTGTTTTTGTTTTGGTAGCCATATTTTCATGTAGTAACTCACAGATAATTTATAAGATTGCTATGTACTTACTACATGCAGTGCTGCCGAATATGTACGCAATACGTATGCGTAAAGTAAAGATGACGTAACATATTCTTCAAAAATATAGAATCTTGCTTTGATAGCCTTTTTGACTTATAAACACAAACATTTTTTCTTACTTATAAAAATGCATGTAACATATTTTATTTTTGAAACATATGGCACATCATAAAAGTATGCAAGTGTATAGCGCACAAATTTTGTAAACTCACTCAACCATTCTTTGTGAGTATTTTTGTTGGCAATACAATAGAAAAATAGAGGCTCTTTGGTCGACATCCAATGAAATCATTCAAATTGACCAAATTGTAGATATTCAAGTTGATTTGGTCAATTTGGTCAATTCGGTCGACCGAAACAAATACACTCCTTGTCTTGCTTTTTTATAACTTCAAGAATGTTAACATTGTATTCTTCTCTGTGCATAGTTAATGATGCACTGTAATATTATGTACTCACAGTCATCTGGGTCATCCAATTTCTTTCAATACTTTTACTTTACTTTTATTGTCATCATTCATTATTGCTTCTATGTTCTATTTTTTTCAACACTGTATCTCAACGATTTTGGAGATTTAGATTAATGAAACTAATGTACGATAAAATGGAAGATATTGTCACTTATCTCATATTGAAATGATAGTTTATCATGTCACAGACCTACCGTAATGCATCGATTAAATAATTCAACCTTTTTTAAAACATTTTTTAGTGAAAACGAAAATCCATATATAGTTTTTTGCTGTTAGATAAAAATTCAGATGATGTAGAGCATTAACATTGTAGAGCATATCATTGTGATGTTTATTCTATTTTCCCGAAATACTTTAAATACCTTAAGTTTTGTCGATTGAATAAATGCCCCCTCGAATAAGCGCTTCCCTTGAGGCTCGAAAATTAAATAAGCGCCCGATGCATTACGATAATGATTTATAGCAGGCTGTGTTTCAAGAGAAATGTGAAAATTCTAGACTGTTTGTGGAAGCACCACTAGAATTCTGGACCTGGCAGACAGTGTGCATAGCGTGATGATTTTTTTATGATACTTTGACTAATTTCTTTAGTAACAGCAAGTGGTGGTTGTGATTGTAACTTTGAAACATCATGTGACTGGACAGGAGATACACTAACAAATGGATGGCTGATTGCAAGCCATACACCATCTCCTAGTACTGGGCCTGAGGTGGACCATACCTTTCCATCAGGTATTTTAATGACATTACATTTATTATTATCTACTACTGTAAATGATTGATTAAGCCCCCATTTAGAATCAGCCCCCACCCTAGAACTTAATTTTAGTCAATAAGCCCCCACTTTGAATAAGGCCTTATAAGTCATGCTGTCGTAATACATTTCAACAGATAAAGGGATATAAAAATGTACTAAAGCTCTAAATGTTATTCATATGACAAATGTTACAACTTTCCGAATTGTTGATTTACCAGGACAAGGAAGAAGATGTAGATATAGAAATTTGGTAGTTAGTTATTATTTCTTTATTAAAGTATGTATTTCTTAATCAAAATATGTATTTAGGAAGAGGCTTTTAGTTTCATGATATCATTTGAAATAATAAGCCCTCACTTTGAATAAGCCCAACTCACATACAAATATTGTATATCAAGCCTCAAGATAATGGACAGAAATCACCTGTGGAAGTGTGGTTTTAGTAAAGTTTTACTCATATCCACAGGTGATGCCTAACTGTTGAGACTTGAATGTAAAAAGGCAGTTTTTCATTGTGAAAGCAACAATTTATTACAGGCCTGAATACTAGATATTAAAGTTATTGTGTTTCATAATTTCATTTGTAACTTTACTTGTTGTCAGCTTTAAAAAAAAATTTTCCGAAGTGCTACCATTGTGAAATTTAGTACCAGCATGCGAGGCGATATTTCAGAAGGGCTTGGCGGAAACTTTTTGATTTCGACCACTTAGTGTTTTGGACAAAAATGATCCTAATTGCGTTTTTGGTCCAATGATCCAAAAAGGCATGGAAACATCCTGAAATTTTGTATTGGCATTCTAGGTAATATTACGGGACCGCTGGCCAATTTAATTTCCATTTTGTCTACTCAGGACCGAGTATTGGTGAATAAGGGATATTTCGAAAGTGGAGACTTTAATGATAGCTACACAAATTCACAAATAAAATCTACGGTAGTGCATTTCATTAAACAAACTTATTTCCAAATTGAAAATCTTGTATTTCAACAAAATATCCATGGGCATTGACCCAGCTCCTTTCTGGAATTACCTCTATTTTCATTTTCAAATATGTTACTGAGTTAATGAAAAGTGATATACAATGGGCTAAAAACTTCAAGAATGCCACAAGTTTTATTCATGATGAATGTAAACAACTGTCTGGAAAGTTTGTTCAATCTTATCAGCATATCTATCTCAAAGAGCTTCAACTCAAATGTTATCATCGTGGTATGCATGCCATATTTCTAGAACTAGATATCACAATTGATGAAGGCGCCTTTATCTACAAGCTTTTTGAGGAATGTTTTTCCTTTTTTTATCATTTGTATGCCAGATCTAAATGGTAATATTCATTCTCATCGCTTTGCCTTTGTGATTTTTATCCAGAACTGGAGCTCTTCTGCACAGAATGATTAGACAAGGTGGTTCAGAACAACAGCTACTCAACAAAATATAAAAAGCAATAAATAGACA
This sequence comes from Neoturris breviconis, assembly GCA_032360805.1. Taxonomy (NCBI): domain Eukaryota; kingdom Metazoa; phylum Cnidaria; class Hydrozoa; order Anthoathecata; family Pandeidae; genus Neoturris; species Neoturris breviconis. Next base: position 5,263 of record JAULBZ010000692.1, read on the forward strand.
CTATTCTTTGTTTCACATATAATAATATAATTATCAGCTATGAATATCATAGAAAACATCAAGACATTCATCTAGATTATGTTATAATTTTATTAGCTAGCCTTTAGTCTGTGGCATTTGATGAGTGCTGCAGGGGAGCCATTTGTCATGTGCCATGTGCAGTATTAAATCCCTGAAATGATTGCCATGGTTATTGACTTAGTATTCAAAGAGCTAATAGTAAAATGTTGAACAAATGAGCTAGTCTCTGCTGTTATCCTACTTTACTACTTTCTTATTATTTCTTGTCAATCTATTCTCATTCAAATTTTTTCAATTTTGCATATACATATAATATACATATATTGTACTTTTAACTTGAATGGTTCGTTCAGCATGTCTCAAATAAAAAGCAAAAATTGTATTGTATATACATAATACAATGATTCATAATGTGTATGCATATTTGCTTGGTTTTACTTTTACTTGGTTTGGTAGGCTACTTTCAATGCCATACCTTTGATTAAATAATTTTCTTTCCATTTAGGTTGTGGTAATTTTGCTTATTTTGAAGCATCCAATGTTGCTTCTAATACCCAATCCCATTTAATTTCAAAATCAAAAACACCACTGCTTGCTGAGCAATGCTTATCGTTTTATGTGTCTATGTATTCAAGATTTCCTGAGCAGATGGGATCTTTAACGGTTGAAGTCCGCACCGCAACTGTAATTAGAACTATATGGACACATGATGGAGTGTTGACATTTAATGATACTGCATGGGAGTTAGTTACCGTCGATTTGAACGTAGATATAGGAATTGATATTCTGGTATGTATTATGTTTGTTTCTATTATTATATGAATAATTAAATGAATCACTATATAATCACTTTTCTGATCTAATTTATTTATATTTCTCTATTCAGTGGGCACAATATAATACAAAAGTTGTCAAAGTATTGTTCCGAATATTGTAATGATTATTTTAATGCTAGAGAAACAGGTTGTTTTAATATTTTAATTTTCTGAGGATATAAATGTTTCTATGAAAACATTTATTACTTATTATTATATATTAATCATATGTTTTATATTATGGTTTAGCTTGCCTTCGTAGCTGTACGTGGAACAACATATAATTCGGACGTTGCAATTGATGACATAACACTTATGGATGGAAGCTGCACTGGAATAGGTACCCAGTGGACAAAAACTTGTTCAAAGTCCATGTAAAGAATTTGCTGCTGACTTTGAACATGTATCACATGTATTACACTAATCGGTTTTTTCTCACTATATCTCATTTAACGTTTCAGGTTCAGCTCTATTTGCATATAACTTAGATATAACTTAGTGAAGCAATTACTTCTACTTATTTAATTTAGAGCAAAATTTCAAACAGATTAAGTTATATGCAAATAGAGCTGAACCTGAAACGTTAAATGAAATATAGTGAGAAAAACCCATTAGTGTAATAAAGTAAGAGTATATTGTTTACCCTACGCTACAGGTATTCTCAAGTGCAATATGCACAAGCGTTAAGATACAGTAGCCATGTAAGTAATTAAATAAAAACAGAGCTGCCAAGATTATGTTCTTTGATGTCCAGTGATTGAGAGTCTCAATATAAAAGGATGAAAGTACTGTCAGAACTGGCTGTTACACTAATATTCAACACAAATACAATGAGGCAGATCTCTTTCAATAGACAGGATGTTAGTGTTCACTCATTTACCATTGAGTATTAAAGACAGCTATGTTCAGAAACCCTAGCTGCAAAGTGATGTTTAATAGATTTTATTAAGTTTTATAATTGCTAGATGTTTCTTTTTGAAATAAATAGTAAAGTAGATCACAATTCTTTCAAAGAATTGATTTATTATTTTTTATGAATGTTTTAGTGGATGGAAACTGGAACAACTGGGGTGACTGGAGTACATGCGATTCTACATGTGGCACTGGTACCCAAACACGAAATAGACTATGTACATCACCTATGCCACGTAATGGTGGTGCAGATTGTGTTGGTGATGCGGCTGATAAACGAGATTGTGTTGATCTTCCTATATGTGGAGGTTATTTATAATTTTGTTAGTAGACTGTATGTATGTGGAATATGCGTTATTCTAAATCTATCATGACATATTTAATGGGAGATCCATTTACTTAAGACGTTTATTTATATTCATTTTGAAAACACTTTTGTCGTTCATAATATTTAAATATTATTGAAGAATAAACTTATACAAAAAACATTCCCACATATTTTGAATGAATAAACTTTATCTGATTAAACAAAAAAAGTTCCCTGAGGAAGTACGTTCCCTTAAAACATCCATCCCTTGAAATGCAGCCTCATTTACATTAAGGTTGGTTCCCTAGTTATTTTCATAAAATCTTCAAAAAAATGGATATTTTGACGTTTAAAAAGTCATACAGAAAGACAGGGAACTATCCTTAAGCTGCATAGTAATTTGTGCAAAGTATACCATTCTAATGAGGTGTGTAATTTTGTTTAGTTAATGGTGGTTGGAGTGACTGGGTTTCTTGGAGCACATGTAACGTAACATGTGGTGGTGGCATCCAATTCCGGCTTCGTGAATGTAGTAGTCCATTGCCTGTAGGAGATGGTGCTGAATGTCTCTTTACTGATTTAACAACAATAGGTTTGGAAGAAATGATAACTGGAACTTGTAATGATCTTTCATGTAATGGTATGTGTATGTTACATAAAATGATAATTGTTGTTCATAGAAAGAATACAGAATATTTTTTGCCATCTTATTCAACACAAAACTACTTCCTGCTTATGATATTCCTATGTGTAATAATACATGAAGTATAACATGTATAACATGTATTTACTTGACGAGTAGGGTATACCATTATTTTTTTAAATATGTACTGATGAATCAAGAATATTGAGAAGTTTTGGATATAGTTCAAATGATCAACAACTGATTTTTTGTTCTCCATTTTATTCAGGAGCAATTGAACTATCCAACTCCAGTTGTTCATAGAACATTTTTATTCTTATTATCCATCAGATTTATTTTATTATCAAATGGTTTTGCTGCAACATTTTGTACATGCCTTGTGTTGGTTGTTGTGTTGGTTGTGTCGGTTGACTCAGAAAGATGTACTATTTTGTATCAGTGAAGGATACTGAGAAATTTTAATTGATGTTTGTTTGGAATCTTGAAATTCCTGTTCAAGCCTGAATATAACTGCCGGACATTGCCTGTGGATGAGTGTTTTTTGAGTATAATGTTCAGCTATACTAAAAAAACATTCATTTACAAGTGATGTCCAACTTGCCGTTGGGACTTTATGTAATAAATTTGATTTAAATTGGTTTTGCTTTTTTTATCTCAAAAAAAACTTATCGATGTTCAAAATTAGATTTAGCGTCCATTTGTAGGTAATCCATCTTCAAAAACAGTAACCTATTTAATGAAAGCTAATAAGTTTGATGTTAGTCTTAGGCAGCATATTGCACATTGTCAAGTATCTACTTATTCTGTATACCTCAAAAAGCTGAAAGGAAACTCATCTCAACAGTTATATAGTCAACAAAATTAAAATGTTATGAATTGCTATGACCCCTATGGACGTTCAAATAAGTTCACCAATCCTAATACTCTAAAAACTTACTCACATAGAAAGTTATATAATCAGTTTTTTATCTTATTTACTGTTGCTCATATTCTTACATATTGAGAAAAATTAGCTTATTTATACGTCATCTTTGTTAAGGCCACTTTTTTGTGATTAAGTTTTGGAGTTAGGGACTAAGGTATTCTCATCCGAATTCAAGTTAACCATTTTCTTGTTGCATCTTAACGTTATAATATTATGTGGACTGATTGGTCCCAATAGGCAGGTTGTAATGTAACATGTGGTTCAGCTATGCAAACACATACCAGAGAGTGTACTGATCGTATCTAACTTTAACATGGTTACACTTAACCAAGCTGTCTTGCCTTGGTTAGATTCAACCACCTTGCTATGGTTAAACTTAATCACCTTACCATGGTCAAATAGCTACCTTACCGTGGTTACACATATCCACGTTACTGTGGTTAGACTTAATCATTTTACCATGGTTAGACTTAACCAACTTACTATGGTTAAACTGTACCACATTACTATGGTTAGCCGAACCATTTTATCGTGGTTAGACTTAATATTATCATGGTTAGACTATTATGACTCAATGTAATTAATAATTTTAAAAGATTGTACAAATATACAATAAGAAAGAGAGAGATTCTTCTATTGTATTGTCTACAGTTACTTAAAGTCTTCATATTTTCACATGGTTTGACAATTTTATTGAATATATACACAAAGTTTCTGATTCTAGTTGATGGTGGATGGGGCGCATGGTCAAATGATACCGAGTGTGCTGGTACCTGTGGCGTTGGATCAATTAATCAAACTCGCACCTGCGATTCTCCGACACCAGTAGCAGCAGGGTCGTTATGTAACAGAACTGCTACTGATTTATCGTTAGCTTTGAGTGAAACAAGGATGCTGTTATGTGGTGTTGAGATATGCCCAGGTAGAGTTATCTGTTATAATTTATTATATTCATATTATTCCTGGTTACAACAAATATCATAAAATTCTTGATTTATACAACCGCGTGGTTTTGATACCCTCTTCGTTTGTGAATAAAAATTCTTAGTCATAGATTCTAGTATGTCATTGTTTAATGGGCTATTGCTATCACTTTGCAAGTGCTACACCTTTGTATTTTGGTACCAACATTTGAGGCAATATTAGATTTCGTCCACTCGAAGCTGAGTATCATGCAAAATGGATCCAAATTGTGTGTTACCATCTGGAAATTTGATATTGTTATTCTAGGCAATACTATTAGACTGCTAGCCAATCTTTTTATTGAGTTGGTCTAGTCGGAACGAGTATTGGCGAAAATGGGATTTTTATATAAATGTTCATATTTTTTTTGAGGATTAAAAGTTCAGCGTTTATTGGATGGCGGCTTTTATTTCAAAGTTCTACCATGTTGAAGATATAGGGAAGATCTTAATTTCAAATAGAAACGAAAATGTAGTGCTATTGAGTACAGTTTTCCCGAACATTTTGAATTTCAAGTTATAATGGTGAAATAGACCTAAAAATAATAGATTCTATATAACAAGAAACATTACCGCTGCTTAGGTGTAAAATAAAGCTTTTATTAGAAGGTAGTATTATTACACATTTTGTCTTTTTTACATTTTTAGCCTACCAAACGTCTGGATGGGCTATTACTATCACTTTGTGGTGGCAGCGGGCCACTTTTCTTAATAGCTCATGTTTCCAAAGTGCTAGCATTTTGGAATTTGGTACCAGCTTTTGTGGTGATATTCTAAAAGGGCTCGTCAGAAATGTTTTGATTTCATACACTCGGTTCCGAGTTTTGGGCAAAGGGGTCTAAATTGAGTTTTCGGTCCAATGGACCGATAAGGCACACGGTACCATTCTGAAATTTTTTTTTGATTTCTTCAACTCGGCACCGAGTATCTGCGAAAAAGGGATTTTTTTTAAAAGTGGAGACTTTTGAATTACATTTACCAATTTATGATTTTTGTTGACTTAATTTTTTTTTAAAATTCCGTTTATAAGGATTTGATCAGAGTCACATTTTGACTTTTTATCCGAAATAGACTTATGGACTTTTAAAGAGTGTTCAAAAACTTTATAAGAATTTCACCGGAATTTCATTTGGACTTAAAATTAACTTAAAATTGACTTTTCTATGAGACTTTGACAATGAATCATTTTGGGGAAACTGTCTCCTAAATCTTTTGAGATAATAAAAGATATAAAAAATAATTTTTAACTTTTCAAGAATTGAAGTCTCCATTTTGATTTTGGGAAGCTTCCTTCTTCACTTTTGAAATAAATATTAATATGTATTAAAATATGTATTCACTACCATACTACTTGTATGTTACTCTTAATTCAGATTTAAAATATAATGACAATACACAATTCAACAGAGAAATATTTTTTAATAAAATAATTTGTTTTAATGAATATGTAATCCTCTATTTCATTATTCTTTATTTAGTTTTAATTTTAATAGCAGATGATGACAACCACCTTTACTTTCCAAAATTTGTTACTGCTAATATATGCCATGTTTTTATTCCTATTATGTTAAACTAATTATTCTTTTTAATATCTTCAATGGTCCCACTGAACATAGCATCACAATAAGATACTTCATTAAACTAAACTAGAAGCCCCTAGGCTTTAACAATTTCCCCTTCATAAATAATGGCCAAACTAACCTACGCGTAACTACAATCCAACCTCGTTTGCAGGGCTTCTCGTATTCTTTGACGTATAAATTGGAAAGAAATTCGAAGTCCTGGGAACGAAGTTGACTGAAATATGTACTGAGCAAATCTGACAGAGGATGGAAGTCTATAATAAGGTTACATAATAAGGCTGAAATATGTTTTCCAAAAATCGGAGGTTGGATGAATCCGGTTTTCGGTTAAATCGAGGTATTTTATGACAGTTTCATATGCCAAGTCCAGGGGGATTCGTAATTTGTTCGGAAAATCAGGGATGTACTGTAAAGTACAGAACTCAATAACGAAACAAGTACCACATAAATTTATTGGACTGGTCTCAAACTTGAAATTAAATCCCTGTGAAACAGTGGACCTGCAAAATTTGATCTTATTTAGATTTAAGTCATATAAATTTGAAAAGTTTTTGGTCCAGTATTTTATTACAAATTTTGTACATATATTCGTTGCCATTGATTGCAATCTTGCTTTATATGATTGGATGACAATATGAAGAACGATCATATGTAGGGACTTTCATTGCCATTGACTGAACCACTGATTTATGCTAACCTTAATATTAGCTACTAGGTATTTTTTAACCTAAGAAACCATTTTCAATGCGTGTCAGACTATCATGACATATTTGTTTACGCACTCAAATGGACAAAAGACCCAGTTCAGCCGCCTAATACAACCCCCTGCATAAAAGTGTTCTCTCCTTCAAAAAGTGTTTTTAATATCTCTTTTCAAAATTCATCTGCGGTGGAGATTTGTACCCCTTTATATTGGTTTTTATAACTTGTACCCAACGTGAGATTAGATCAAATTAATTAGTTTTCAAGCGCATTTTGTGCATCTCTATATTAAGGTTTTATATAGAAAAAAATTACAGAAAAAAGAAAACAGAAAAAAATATATATATTTAGATATTTTCTTCGTTAAAAATTTAAAACAGATATCTATATCTATATCTATATTTTTGACCAGACCCCTCGTAATGCATAGTCACTAGTCTGATGAAACCAAACTGATCTGTGTTTCTTCTTAACCTTTCATAAACATGCTTGCTAGATATATAAGGAGAAGAGTAGTCTACGTGAATAAACAAGACAAATGAAGAGAGGACATAACCACCTGAACCACGAGTGATTCTACCGCAAATTCGATGAAGTGTTACTATTTCCACTTAATATGAATATTTATGAATCCCGTTCAAAAATCGTTCAAAATAAACTTGTGTTTTTAATTTTGATATAATTCATACATAACACAACACATTCACTGGTTTTATTGTAAATATATATATATATATATGTATAATTATTGAGTGTGTGTCCAGTTCATATCTAGCAAAATAATAATATATTTTATACAGTTTTAATTAAATAATATTATTGTTTAGTTTATACATGATGCTATGAAGTATATATAATATGTGTATCCAATTTATATCTGTTATGGGGGAGTGAATTTTGAGCATTGCTTCAGGCTATGATAGGAAATGTCACTGCTCTCCTCCACAGTGATTTAGTGTAATTATGTCTTGATAAAGGTGTTCCAATTATTTATTTGAAGTGAAACTTTATCAACTTAATAAGAACATGAAATCCTGATGCCATGTAAAATTGGGGTGTTTATCCTGAATAAGAAATTTCGCTACTCTCCTCCACAGTGACTTGACATAATTTTACCTTGAAAAAGGTGTTCCAATTGTCTATTTGAACTGCAACTTTACCATCTTAATAAATAGATTATTTCAAACACTGACATGTAATGTATGTATGCAAATTATATTTATGTGCTTAGGTTTAACTTTCACTTGGTTTGGTGGGCTACTTTCAATACTGTACCTTTGATTCCATCTTCAGCGAGCTCCAAGTGACTGCAGCATTTTTGATTCTCCGAAGCTTTTTTGCATCATCTTATGCATAAAAAGGTTTGCTTAACTTTTCCTTTAAATAACTATAACTTGAATGATAGTTATTTAGTGAAAAGTTTTCTCAAAAAAGACGGGTTATTTCATGAAGCAAACTGTTTTGCTAAGAGATGATTAGTTTGAATGAACCTCAATCCGCAGAACAGTCACTTGTAGCTCGCCGAAGATGGAAAATGTAAACAAACACGGCATTTTCAATCTATCTGTATTCCTGTTCAGTTAGCTGAATTAAATGGCAGATGTGCTAGTTGTGCAGATCATTCCCTTACGCTTTAAAAAATATTAACTTTTGCATGGAAAGAATTTATAGTTTTCATGATATTTATAAAATACTGAACTTTTGAGTTTATAAGTTTTATAGGTTGAACACTATCCTTAATGAAGGAAATTAATTTTAAGTATTCGATTAATTAAGTAATAAGTATTCTTCTATTGCGTTTTTCCATTGTCTAGTGTTTTTTTATTTTTGAATTGTAGCAGATGATATATAAATCTGTAAGAACAAGAAAGAGAGAGAATCTTCTACTGTATTGTTCTATGGTCTAGAGTTACTTAAACTCTTCATATTTATCACATGGTTTGACAGAGATGGCCCATCTTTGTTACAGATGTTTTTGGATATTTTAAATTATGCTTTGTAATGTGTGTCGTGAGGAATTCTATTTACTTATTTACTTGCTTGAATATTTTTCTTTAGTTATGTTTTGATATGCATAAAACGTTTCTGATTCTAGTTAATGGTGGCTGGGGCGCGTGGAGAAATGACACTAATTGTACTGCTACCTGTGGCATTGGATCAATTAATCAAACTCGCACCTGCGATTCTCCGACACCAGCTGGAACAGGGATGCTATGTAACAGAACTGCTACTGATTTGTCTTTTGCTATAACTGAAACAATAATGTTGTTGTGTGGTGTTGAGAATTGTCCAAGTAGGGTATCTGTTATCTATTATATTTGTATTAAAGTATTGCATATAAAAAAACCCGGAAAATCCTAGATATATATACAACCAATTGGTTATAACTTCCATTTCGATTTCTAATATAAATTTTTCTATTTAAGCCCGCCCAGATATTTAAGCCTTTGGACACAAGGTAAAATTTCTGTGAGCACAACATGGTAAAACAACAATCTAACACTTCAAACATAATTATGACATTTGTTGTAAAATTGTTTGAGTACAAATACGTCATGGTAGACAGACATTTATATAGCAGACATATCATTGTAATCAGTCCTGCAACAAAAGTTGCATAAGTTCAAACTATATTACAAAATTTGAATCTTCTCTCTAACCAATATGAAATTGAAAACATATTAAGTATTAATTTTCCTCTTGGTAGTTGATGGTATGTGGAGTGATTGGACCAATTGGTTGGAATGTGCTTTAACTTGTGGTGTTGAAAATCGAACTCGCGAACATTTTTGTAATAATCCAGTAGAAGAATTTGGTGGTTCGCCATGTGTCGGTGATAGCACTGAGACGTCTGACTGTGGCTTACCGGTTTGTCCAGGTAGGTAATTGTCATCTCATTCATTCAACTGAAAATATCTTCTTGAAATATTTGGAACACATATCTTTTAAATGTACACACTAACCTGATTTATAGTTTGTGTTTGATTCCCGTTTTCTTCTGCCAGTAATGATGTCCTTCACATGTTATTGTATGCAATAGATAAGTAATCATTATTTACCAGAATGCACTGCTATCAGTTCGTTAGCTTTGTTATAGTGCTCTGATGTGCTCAAGGGCCTCAGGGCTTGTTGAGGGGTTGTAAGTTAATCAGGAGAATGTATAAGATCTTCTGAAGAGTGTCAAAAAGTACCCCCTCCCGTAATAGTGGCGTCGATCTTAAGAGGGGTAATGATTTAACTAAAATAAAAAAAATAATATAATTTAGCATTCATTACCTTGACCTATTGGGATCAAGTTAAATATGCTACACAACATAGTATGTAGCAGAAGCTAAAAACACGGAGTAGTAAAGCAATACTTTATATATGACTAACCGTAACAGTCTTCATGTACATCTAGCCAGGAAATCTTGTTCTATTCTTTGCTTAAAGTTGATAAATCCAGTGTTGGTAAAAATGACAAAATTAACGACGCATTGTTTTAGTTTTCGTTTTAATTTAAAGACATGGTCAGAGCATTTTACACAATAGTAACTTTAAAGTCAGAATTGTTTGCAGGGTGAAACTTTTAAAAGACGAAAAAAAACCCAAAAATGTGTGTTTTGCAGGAAGCGACTTTCGTGGTTGAGCTATTTCAAATAAAATCGCAAACAAACTATTGTGGAGCGAACAATAGAAGTGAAAAATGGTAATTTTTGCAATAACAAGATTATTTTATAATACAAAAACAACATAGCCTTTGCCTTAAAATGTTTTAAAATGTATTTAAGTGCATCAAATAATGGATGTCCATGATCAAATGCGCCTCTTTCTTCTTCGAATCTCTCGATTCTTTGCTACTTTAGAAATTTTCGCGGTTGCGAAATATAAAAAAACTTATGCGGGAATGAACTTTCGCTGTTCGACCAAATAAGAAGCCCTCGCGGGAATAAACTTTTGTGCAAATTTTCCCAAAATCCGCAAAAACCGCAAAAGTTGCTTCCATTAGAATATCCTGTGGAAATAGGGGGCTTAGGAGGAAAATAGGAGGATTCCGCCTCCCTTGAAATCTCAGGATAGGCTCAACATAAAGTCATGAAACTTGATAGGGTAATAGTACATCATCCAGCAAAAAAATATTTTAAAATAAATATTTTTTGCTGACGTCATCAAAATTCACACTTTACTATGAATTTTGTTTTGAAAAGTATGTAGCCTTTCGAAGCCTCTTGTTCTAAAGCTATTTTTATATTCTGTTTCGAGATTCAGAAAGGTAATTTCATAAAGTGATGTAGTTTAGTCAGAAAATGGCGCCAAAAGATAATGATGCAATTAGTTGTTACTGAAAGTTTGAAGGCTATATGATAAATATTGAATGAGTTATTAACATTTGTACTTTTTTACTTTTGTAAGGATTTTATGGGCAATGTGAAAAGTGGTTTTGAGAAATGACCAATAAATTTTGAAGATCACGTGCTGTAGCTATTAAAATTTCCAAAAATGTGTAAATTAGGAATATACTAATTGTGATTAAGACTTCAGCGTTTACACAAGAAAGGTTATTCGAAAAAATATGGCACCCTGGCGGAATTGCCACCACTTTATCTATTTATATCTACTTTATCTGCTTTTAGTTCATGGTGGATGGGGAGCATGGACGAACGACACGAATTGTAGTACCACCTGTGGTGGTGATACTATTATGCAAACTCGTAACTGTGATGCCCCCACGCCTTCCGATGGAGGGGATAATTGTAACACAACTGAGGGTGCTTTGGCTCTTATTGAAACAATAACAGTGGATTGTGGCCCTGCAAATTGTCCAGGTAGTTTATTAGTTTTATTATATATGTTTTTCATGTGAAAAGTCTGAAAATGGATAAAAAAATGTTTGTCTGGGAATATATTTGTATAAAATATAGGATTATAAGAAACTTAATCATCTTCACCATACTATTTAGCAAGTAACTTTTTTTTTATAATTCTAAGAATTGAAGTCTCCATTTTGATTTTGGGAAGCTTCTTCAATTTTGAAATAAATATTAATGTGTATTATAATATGTATTCACTACCATCATGAGTATATATAAATGTTTATAACATTATTAATGACTCATGATTCAAATTGTATAAAATATAGGATTATAAGAAACTTAATCATCTTCACTATACTATTTAGCAAGTAATTTTTTTTTTTATAATTCTAAGAATTGAAGTCTCCATTTTGATTTTGGGAAGCTTCCTTCTTCAATTTTGAAATAAATATTAATGTGTATTTATAATATGTATTCACTACCATCATGAGTATATATAAATGTTTATAACATTATTAATGACTCATGATTCAAATTAGAAATATAATGAAAGTACACAATTCAACAGAGGAAGAGTTTTTTAGTAGAACAATACTTGTATGTTACTCTCAATTCAAATTTAAAATATAATGGCAATACACAATTCAACAGAGGAATATCTTTGATGATAAAATAATTTGTTTCAATAAATATGAATCTTCTATTTCATTATTCTTTATTTATTTTTAATTTTAATAGCAGTTGATGACAACCACCTTTACTTTCCAAAATGTATTACTGCTTATAGATGCCATGTTTTTATTCATATTATGTTAAACTAATTATTTTTTTTAATATCTTTAATGGTCCCATTGAACATAACATCACAATAACATACTTCATTAAAGTAAATTATATTTATAATATAATTTAGAATTGTCCAGGTAGGGGCTCTGTTATCTATTATATTTGAATTATCGTATGCATATAAAAATACCGTAAAATCCCAGATACAACCCATTGGTTATAACTTCCATTTCGATTTCTAATACAAATTTTTCCATTTAAACCCACCCAGATATTTAAACCTTTGGATACAATAAGGTAAAATTTCTGTGAGCACAACAAGATAAAACAACAATCTAACACTTCAAACATAATTATGACATTTGTTGTAAAATTGTTTGAATACAAATACGCCATGGTAGACAGACATTTATATAGCAGACATATCATTGTAATCAGTCCCGCAACAAAAGTTGCATAAGTTCAAACTATACTACAACATTTGAATCTTCTCTCAAACCAATATGAAATTGAAAACATATTAAGTATTAATTATCTTCTTGGTAGTTGATGGTATGTGGGGTGATTGGACCAATTGGGCGGAATGTGGTTTAACTTGTGGTGTTGAAAATCGAACTCGCGAACATTTTTGTGATGATCCAGCAGATGCATTTGGTGGTATGCCATGTGGCGGTAATAGCACTGAGACTTCTGACTGTGGCTTACCGGTTTGTCCAGGTAGGTAATTGTCATCTCATTCATTCAACTGAAAATATCTTCTTGAAATATTTGGAACACATATCTTTTAAATGTACACACTAACCTGATTTATAGTTTGTGTTTGATTCCCGTTTTCTTCTGCCAGTAATGATGTCCTTCACATGTTATTGTATGCAATAGATAAGTAATCATTATTTACCAGAATGCACTGCTATCAGTTCGTTAGCTTTGTTATAGTGCTCTGATGTGCTCAAGGGCCTCAGGGCTTGTTGAGGGGTTGTAAGTTAATCAGGAGAATGTATAAGATCTTCTGAAGAGTGTCAAAAAGTACCCCCTCCCGTAATAGTGGCGTCGATCTTAAGAGGGGTAATGATTTAACTAAAATAAAAAAAATAATATAATTTAGCATTCATTACCTTGACCTATTGGGATCAAGTTAAATATGCTACACAACATAGTATGTAGCAGAAGCTAAAAACACGGAGTAGTAAAGCAATACTTTATATATGACTAACCGTAACAGTCTTCATGTACATCTAGCCAGGAAATCTTGTTCTATTCTTTGCTTAAAGTTGATAAATCCAGTGTTGGTAAAAATGACAAAATTAACGACGCATTGTTTTAGTTTTCGTTTTAATTTAAAGACATGGTCAGAGCATTTTACACAATAGTAACTTTAAAGTCAGAATTGTTTGCAGGGTGAAACTTTTAAAAGACGAAAAAAAACCCAAAAATGTGTGTTTTGCAGGAAGCGACTTTCGTGGTTGAGCTATTTCAAATAAAATCGCAAACAAACTATTGTGGAGCGAACAATAGAAGTGAAAAATGGTAATTTTTGCAATAACAAGATTATTTTATAATACAAAAACAACATAGCCTTTGCCTTAAAATGTTTTAAAATGTATTTAAGTGCATCAAATAATGGATGTCCATGATCAAATGCGCCTCTTTCTTCTTCGAATCTCTCGATTCTTTGCTACTTTAGAAATTTTCGCGGTTGCGAAATATAAAAAAACTTATGCGGGAATGAACTTTCGCTGTTCGACCAAATAAGAAGCCCTCGCGGGAATAAACTTTTGTGCAAATTTTCCCAAAATCCGCAAAAACCGCAAAAGTTGCTTCCATTAGAATATCCTGTGGAAATAGGGGGCTTAGGAGGAAAATAGGAGGATTCCGCCTCCCTTGAAATCTCAGGATAGGCTCAACATAAAGTCATGAAACTTGATAGGGTAATAGTACATCATCCAGCAAAAAAATATTTTAAAATAAATATTTTTTGCTGACGTCATCAAAATTCACACTTTACTATGAATTTTGTTTTGAAAAGTATGTAGCCTTTCGAAGCCTCTTGTTCTAAAGCTATTTTTATATTCTGTTTCGAGATTCAGAAAGGTAATTTCATAAAGTGATGTAGTTTAGTCAGAAAATGGCGCCAAAAGATAATGATGCAATTAGTTGTTACTGAAAGTTTGAAGGCTATATGATAAATATTGAATGAGTTATTAACATTTGTACTTTTTTACTTTTGTAAGGATTTTATGGGCAATGTGAAAAGTGGTTTTGAGAAATGACCAATAAATTTTGAAGATCACGTGCTGTAGCTATTAAAATTTCCAAAAATGTGTAAATTAGGAATATACTAATTGTGATTAAGACTTCAGCGTTTACACAAGAAAGGTTATTCGAAAAAATATGGCACCCTGGCGGAATTGCCACCACTTTATCTATTTATATCTACTTTATCTGCTTTTAGTTCATGGTGGATGGGGAGCATGGACGAACGACACGAATTGTAGTACCACCTGTGGTGGTGATACTATTATGCAAACTCGTAACTGTGATGCCCCCACGCCTTCCGATGGAGGGGATAATTGTAACACAACTGAGGGTGCTTTGGCTCTTATTGAAACAATAACAGTGGATTGTGGCCCTGCAAATTGTCCAGGTAGTTTATTAGTTTTATTATATATGTTTTTCATGTGAAAAGTCTGAAAATGGATAAAAAAATGTTTGTCTGGGAATATATTTGTATAAAATATAGGATTATAAGAAACTTAATCATCTTCACTATACTATTTAGCAAGTAACAAGAAGAATGCTTAATCTTAGTTTCGGTCATTTTTTAGTTGATGGTATGTGGACAGAATGGACAGCATGGTTTGGTTGTACATCAGTAACATGTGGTACTGCCGAATTTCGAGTTCGTGAACATTTTTGTTCGGATCCCGCAGATTCAAATGGCGGTATGCCATGCGTCGGTAGTACTACGGAATCAGAAAATTGTGGTTTCGCTGATTGCATGCCATAGGTAGGTGTTTAACTTCTCATAATCATTAAACAACACCATGGTAACACAATGATCGGATAAAGTTTAATTAGGTGCTCATGATGTGCTCAGTACGTTAAGAGCCTTTTCGTAATGCGCATGCGCATAGATGATTCCTTATACATACAGGTCAGATACAACAGTTCGAATAATTTGAGTAACGTTTGTTCACTCATAATAAGTCATAATAATGCCATTTAAAATATTTCCACTCACTGTAACAGAATTTTTGCGGAATCATTAATTCTGCTAGAATACCTTGATTCTACCCAAGGTTTTTAACAAGACCATAACTTGGGATTAGCAATACCCAAAAGAGAAAATACCTATAGAGTATTAGTATCAGGATTATCCTGAAAGGCATTTATTCTACAAGACCTTTCAATCTATTAGTTTAAGAGACCATGATAACTATGAATCAAAGAGTTCCAACAGATTGCATGTATAGTTTTACTTTTTCTTTTACGTAGAAATATTCGAGAAGAAAACTGACGATATTTGAATCACGAACAGCGTATTTTCATATACATTGAATTACAAGGCATCGAAAATTTATTTGAACAATGGTCTGTTTAAGTTATGTTTCCGTTATTTTTTCTTCGACGATTTCGAAAGAAATTTATGTGTTTTTTTGTGCATTTTTTCTGTGTTATTTTTCTAAATACCTCTAATGAATAAATGTCGTAGAAATTTCGGAAATGTTCTCATCGTCGTTTTAAAAATTTTTATTCTTGAATACTTAGCCTGGTCCATAAACTGAACGTCGAATGTTATGCAAAGAAAGGATTTTTCGCAACAGTCGAAACATATTTCATCCAACATGTTTAGTAATAATATACACGTTGAACGCGTTGGATGAATGTATGGATGATCTTTTTGCATTTCTTCCAACGTTTCAACCAAACTACATCCATGCCTTTGAAATTTGATTTAAATTCATGAAGTGTATGTAAATGAGTCCAATGTCATAGATAAGCTTCTATTTTCTGACTGGTGAAACATATCTAAGAATATAAAAAACGTTTTTAGAATTTCTTACATTGACGTCATTTATGTTTTATATATTTACACGCACAATAAATACAAGCTTTAAATTAGAAAGTATACATCAAAGAAACTAAAAGTTGATTTCTATTAGGCGAAAAAAATGCTACAAAAGCCAAAAGAAGACACTCCCATCTACCGATAGAACATCCTCTGTTGACTTTAACGGCAAATTTTTCGCCTAGTGGAAATCAACTTTAATTTCAGTCTTTGGTAAAATAAAAACTATACAAGCGTGTTACCTAAAGGCTGTTTCCCACAGATCTTGTCATGTCAGTTTCTACCAATAGAATGTCTATAATCTATTTCTACTCGTGCGCATTCTCCGTTCCGCGGAAAATTTTCTGAAGTGGAAAATGGCCTTTACTTCGCTTCGAAAATTGTTAACTCGGTACTATTTAAGTTCCATATAAAACCTTAAAAATGTTTCTGACAAGAGAAGACATTTAAAAACGCAGATACTTCTGTACCAAAAATCACGTGATCCTCTGCCATGTATAACGTGACATATTTAGACACTAGCAACAAACATTATATAAATATACACAAGCTGCAAATCTTGCCGATATGCGACGTCTAATCAACATCGAAAATTCGTCGTATCGACTTCAAACGACGTCTTTTTGAAATTGCTTAGGCATTGCATGTCTACTAGAATATATAGCATACCTAACATGTTATTGATGAATGAAAGCTGTTAAATTGCAATCTTTCAATCTTGATCCTGGTCCTCTACTTTGTTCAAAATTGAAGCAGGTTACATATGCTTATTTATCGGTTTTCACTGAAATGACATTACTGTAATTACACACTGTTATTAAGTTGATATTAATATTTCCTTGTTTTTATTTCTGAGAATCGTTCACGGATACCCCATGTAAACATCCAAGATGTTTAAGCCACCTGCCAAATACATTTTTTGGCAGATTTTAGCACTATTTCTACTGGTGTCATACATTTTTCATAACTCTTAGATGAATAATGCCTTTTATGACTAGAGATTTTGGGAGATTTTCCTATAATGTTTATCTAGGATCATACCGAAAAAATATTTTTTTGGTAACGGGATGATTTTTTGACAAGTGGTAATTTTTGGAAAATATATTTTTTTCTTAATATTTTTGCTTGAAAAACATTCGGACAAATTTGGGTGACAAAAATATTTTTCGGCTTAAAATTATTTTTGTTTGCACCACCTGTTTTCCCTTGATAACGTCTTCATAAGTAATGACGTCATCACAAAAATAATTATGCAAAAATGTTTAATATGTGTTGACCTGCCACCCCCCTCCCTCCAGATTCTCAGAGCCCTAAAAAGTCCAGTAGAAATAGGGTTAAAGAAGCATCTAATTAAATTAAAAAAAAATGAATTTGTACAGTACGATTTTATGTCAACAAGATCGCAATGAATATGTGAAAAATGTGCACCAAAAGAAAGTATATTGTATTGCATGAAGTTCTACTTTGAGCAGCCAACACCTTGTTTTCATTTATTTGTAAATAGGTCTATTGGTCTCATCGGTACGAAACACTACTGTTCTCTGTAGAGTTTTTCCTCGGTTCTCCAAATTTGCGAATTTAATAGCTAATAAACCGCTTGAATTTATATGCTATTCCTAGGGAACAATTAGCTAAAATATCCAAGAAGTATAATTTTTCCAAAATTAAGCAAAACTCAAATTAAAATCAAAGTTTAGCATTTAATTTCGCTTGCAAATTTAAATTTCCAAGCGATTTTAATTTCCCAATGCTCTGGACAGAACAGCTGTATAAATGGATAGTGTCTATGCGGTCAGTTTTTGCAGTTGTGTTGTTTCTACAACCAAACGCATAAATAATGAGATATTTCGTGAATTTTGGTGAGTAATACACACCACAAGTAGATTTCAAATGCGGAAAATGATCTTAGGTCTTTTTGTAAACTCGACAAATTCTGCTGTTCCTAGTAACCTAGTACCGAGGCTCTTGGAACATATTCGATTTTTTGTGTCTTTTGTTTTGCTACCTAAAATTTAAGGCTTTTTTATCTATAGTATAAGTGGAAATTCGGAATTTTTGCTCGAATTGTACCTTGTCTCAGATATTTACGTGAGTGCTTCGTAGCGTGGGGCAAAAGAAACGCGATTGTCGTGTTCATTTTAATCTTGTTTTATGAATTCTTTCCACGATCTCAAGTAGTATTAATAATCTTTGTCATGGCTATGTGTATCATTGGTTCTTTTATAAAATATTTTCCAGGTAATTTATGGGTAAGAAAAAAGCCATTAAATGTTTGGGCACAATATTTAATCGTATACGGTAAGTGCTTATATTCGATCGGTTTTATGACCTCAAAATCTTTGAAATTCTTAATGTTTTGCTTGCATTGCTTACAAAAATTTGACATTCCTTTATATGCGTTGGATAAAATGATGTAAAAAAATTTTAAAAGTATCATCCCAAGGCTAAAATGCGTGTTGGTACTAATTTTTCGAGTAAGTATTATGCGATGTAAGCACCGCTTCAATAAGCACCCTCACTGCACTGTTGTAAACACCCCACGTATTGGTTTTCTGCTGAATGCATATTCTTATTGGCACTACTTTTCATCAGTAGAATATCAAGGGGGTGGCTCCATCGCACATCAGAACATATTTCAATTATTACCGCGTATTACAAGAATATAAATATTTCTGTCTATAATAAATAATATTTACAATGATGCTAAAAAATAAATATTCGTACGGGCACATAATGGTCACACGATATATAACCACGGTGTGCCCAATGGAATGAATGTGTTTCTTAAAGTTATAAATCACCATTTTTTAAATTTAAAACCAAAGATGAAATGGTGAAATTACTACTTTAACGTATGAACAAGTTGTGTGGTGTGATATGAGTAGTATTTATGTAATCAGTAGATTTGCGTTATGTCCACTATTTTTATGAAGGTATTGTATGGTGATTTCCAATAAGTAACCTTTGCTTAATTTCGTTCATATACTGTCCGTTGTGTTGAGACATCATAGATATATATTGATTTATCGCCATTAGACATATGTGTAATGGTTGTAGAGTAATTGCATATTTTTATGATCGCTTACAATTCCATGTATTACGATAATCGCTTAGTGTCTCAGTGTCTATAAAATTGTTCCGTTCTAACAAACATGCCTTTCAAATTATTTGGTGACTGACAACAGACAACTGCATTTGAATCAAACCAAATCTCCGGCTTCTAAAGATAAATTAGTAACTATATTTATATATATTTGCGGACAGTGAACGTACTATATTTATATATATTTGCAGACAGTGAAAAAACAAGAAGATCAAAGACCATTTTAACATACCAGTTACCCTAGCAGTAGATTACTTTACCCAGAAAATATTTTTAGAGAGCTTATATTCATAAGAACAACACTACCTAGTGAACACACGACGTTGGATCAACGTCAAAACGACGTCATTTCAACGTTAAACCCCACGTCGTGTGCCTGCAAGGTTGTCACCATAAATTATTGTTATATACTCACAACATTTCTTGCAGGTGGATTTACATTCAGTAGCTATATCTGGAAATCGACATAAATTATACTTCTTGTAAATAGGACACAATGGTTTCCATTCTTTGCTATCAGTACATTTACTTTTGCTTCCTGAAGATAAAAATATGTTTTAAATAACTACATGGAAACAAATACGCAAAATTGCTACCGTTGCTTTGTTGTTGGAAGCATTTTCAAATTTGCTTAGAAATAATTGACGTAGCTACTTGGAGGAAGCAAAGAATTTTGAAAACCAAAATTAAGATTATAAAAACACATATTTACCACAGACACCACAAGTTTTGGGACAATTTCTTTGGACTATTACATCGCCACAAAACTTTTTCCAATGTTTACATTTCATGTGTAAGCGATCTTTACATTCTGAAAACAAGAAATTTGAATATAAATGAACAGTAAATTGCATCACAATAAACCCTGATTTTGTGCACACTTGGTAACTCTGTTATTAGAGACATACTTGCGATGTAGTAATCCCAATTGTGTTACGCAATTACCTACAAAGCGTTACTGTTTGTCACGCATACGCTAAATACACAGTTACAAATATGACTGAAGAATATAAAAACATTAGTTAAGTATAAATAAGATAAGATGTTATTTATTTTCAGCATATATTGAATCGTTTACAACTAGAGAGCGTTGACTACTACTTTCACCATAGTTGCAATAGTTTCCTAACTTTCAAGTTTCATGTTTTAGCAATCCCACGAATAAACGACAGAAACTAGATATAAAGCTCAAAGAGAGGTTTATATGGATCATGTAGATTCACACTACATAGAGGGAATATGTGTGCGTAATCATAACAACCACTTTGAATGTAGGTACATTTAAGTAAACTATATAACTACTATTTACTTTGGCCGTCCATCCGGACTCCCCGAAACCAAAATATATAAAGAACACCATGATATACCTGGGCATCCTTGTCCATTAGGTCCGGTAGGTATCGATTTTTTATCCCAACAACAACCATAGCGTGATCTGACCATTTGGCATGGTGAAGGTTCTACTAAAGTAGCTATAAAGTAAATATAGTACTCTAATTTTTGATCGATCATTACCTTTGGAGACGCTTAGTGCTAACCTATGGGTTTCTGTAAAAAACAGACTACAGTAGCGGTAATCAAACGTACACATATAAAGTAATAAAGTAGGAACCTTAGGAACCTTGGTACCCGTGCTAATAAAGAAATGAATGAAAGAAGATTGAATGAATGTTGTGACTTGCATCTTCCCACAAAGATTTAATTTCGTTAATACTAGTGTCATAAAAGTCGATATGATTAGATTAAGAATGACTTACGTTTCTCCTCGACAGAATTTTCTTGGTCTTGTTTCGTTTGAGAAGATATTTCATTATTATCTAAAAAAAAAGATGGTTTTTAATTAGATTAACCAAAAATTTGTCAACCGCTCTTTGTAAAATAACCGTTAGAATATGCGCTATCTGTGACGTACTAATACTAATATGTTAGACTTTACATCGTACCTACACGATATCAGATCAACGTCAAAACAGCATCGAAACAACGTTGCGAAGTCGTTTTGACGTTATTTCGACGTTGATCCGACGTCGTGTGCTTGCAGGTTTACTAAAGTACTTTTGAAAAAAGAAAGAACCAGTACTTACCTATGGTCGCTGATAACCCACTGATAAACAAGAACATAGTTACAACTTTTAATAATAATACAGCCATTGCTTTCTTTAAATACTCTCAAGCGTGTACAGTTGTTGTGCAGGCTCCAATGAATAAATTAAGATTGAAAATACTTCCCTCAGTTTCTCATATTTAAACATAATTGAGACATTCCCGAAATACTTTTACTTGTGACGTCATTATTATTATTATAAATACAAAACCCACCTATTATAGTTATTATAAATGACAAACCATGTTTAAGCTTTAATTAAGTTTGTTTATTTTCTACTATAGTGTGAATCACTTTAAAAAAGTACAGTAGTAACCATAGTAACCCATCGTCATCGAAGTAATCACGCTCGTACTACTTCAACGGATATGTGATCTTACTATGAAAGTTTTATTAGGATGGTACTATATTTAGACGTTATAATTATTTGTTGTTGGTAGTGTTAATTAGTTGTTTATTTACAACTTCTTATCTATTTATTGATTGTATTACGTCATTTAGTCTACAAACGTCATCACAAACGTCATCAGGAATTTAAGATTTGTGCAGATATATACCCAGTATATATATATACCCCCTCCCGGCCTTACGAAAGCAGCCAACGGAGGTGTTCTTAAAAATAGGTGTTCTGAGGCGGTATACTGGCTGGGAATTAGACCTGTTCTTAGGTTCCAGAAAAAAAGGTACAGCTGGAGATTTGACCCGTTCTTTC